>APFE031259602.1:20704-59949 GCA_000404065.3 Pinus taeda | reverse complement strand
CTGTTGCAAATAACGCTTCAGCAGACTGTTCAATAGAACCCTTGTGGTTGATAACACTTCGAGCTCCCGCAGAGGTTATTACATGTAGCCACAGGTCACCCGCACGGAACCACCGCAGAGATTTATTCCGTGCAGCCATAGGTCCACCACACGGAACCACCACAGCTGGGTTTGTATGAGGTTTTGGTCACTGGGAGCCAAGTGTGGGCAGCGAAACCGAGACCGTCTGAGAAAAGAATGACGGAAGGCAAGTGTGGGCAGTGGAAACTGAGACCGTGTGAGAAAAGAATGACGAACAGCGGAAGTGGAATAGGAACGAAGACAAGGACGTGGGTACGGACAGGAACAAGGACAACCGCAAGTTGACAGGGATGCAGATGCGTGTGCAACGGCTAGCATACGGAATGGAGAGCGGCAGAGTGCGGACAGCGTTGGAGTGGACAGGTATGGGTGGAGAATGGTATGACAGAAGAGGAATTGGCGTGAGCAGCAGAGCTGAACAACGAGCACATCGGAAGTGGGGGATAACGAACCTCCTCTAATACCAAATGAAGTGAAAACTTCTTGATAAACAGAAATATATGTATAAATATTTTGTTAAAAAAATGAATTGACAGATGATGATTGTTTACATTGGGGTTCTTGGCTTATATATCGCCATGGGCACCCTTTGGGGAAAGGGCATGATCTTATGATCATGCCCTTTCGTCTAATTTAACCTAAAATTAAATAATAAACCTAAAACTAACTAATTTTTTACATAACTTTCTGTTGTCAACATTGCACTGCGCTCCTCAACATTTGACTGCTACTTGTCTGCAACTGTCATTCTAGTACTGACGGCATCAACTGTCGCTGATCCATCCTGCTGTTGTACTGTGGGCCCCTATAGCAAGGTACTGATCCATGAGGTGGACTCCTCAAGGACCCTACCCATTCAGCACACTAGAGTTTCATAATCCTCTTCTTCCTGGATCGGGTGCCTAACTATCTCCTTTCAAGCCTATTCTTTTGCTGGGGCCCTTCCTTTCTTTCCAATTTGCACTAGACAACTCAAACTTCCTCTGGCAACTGGAAGTCGATCTACTGCCCAAATCTGCATTCTGGCTAACTTGCACAACCTCCTCTGGCATTCTCATATGGCCATTGTTGCAGAGCTGCAAAATTTGGAAACTCAAAACTAAAGAAAATAAACCCGAAAATCTCCCTCTTTCCCATTGCTCAATTGTTGGATCTGCTACTCGCACTCCCTTCTGGAGTAAGAAGATCTACTGACAACTACTGCCAATTTGCAAATGAAAAAAATAGATCTCTAAAACTCGAGATCCCCTGAGAGAAATTCTCCCTCTATTGTGTGTGTTTTTCTCTTCCACCCGACGTTGGTTTTACTGTTGCTACAAAACCCTATGCCTCCAACCAAGGAATTTGGTCGGCGAAAATCTGAGCTACAACTGCTCCCTCTGACTGCTAGAATCACTAACCCAGACAACTCAATTTTTCTGCAACCTTGCAACTAAAAATCATATTTTTGCCCCAGCAATTTCGCTTGCCTGTCTGGGTACTACGTTGCCTCTAAAAATTTCAGCATGTTGCTTCCTTTGAGCAGCGAAATTTTCTCCTCTGCTTATGAGCATCCCAGATGATCAATCACACTCTAATACCATGTGAAAATTCCATCTATCACAGCAACTGGAAATTATTTTCCAAATTGTTAATTTATTTGCAGTTTGCTACAACAAATACCAAATAATTCACATTGAGATTTTCACAAATAAAATGCGGAATGCCTTTGGAAACTAAGAAAATATAGCAGACACACACATAAAAATGACACTGCTATTTTTAGACAATTGTCCCTGGAAAAACCCAACCTGGGAAAACTAGTGCAGCAATGAGGGTCTTATTATTATGTAGTAGTGAAATCTTAGTACAGTAATCTAGGTGTCGAATCTAGCAATCCTATAGAGAAAAACACTGGCAGAAATCTTGTGAGGAATTTCCCTCACCCCACAAGCAATTTCGCCTTTGAACACTGACCTCTAAAACCCTCTACAAATTGTTTTGCATCACCCTCTGTGTGGGTTGTGCGCAGGCTCTAATCCATACGGCATGGATCTCAATCTGAGTTGCTTCTTCAGTTTTCCACTGATTCTGGAAATGCTTCTCTTGGCCTCTGCAAAATTCTTTTGCCACTGGAACACTGAAACGACTTCCCGATTCTGCAAATCGAATTGCCTTAGAAGCTACTGGAGAGTCGCTATGGCTATTTTTCCTCTTTGCTAATGCAATCACTGGATCCGGAAATCTTCCTCCAGCTTCACTATCTCTGCCCCTCACTATCTCTGCTTCCTCACTAAAGCTCAAACTCTCCCGCAACTCACTGTTGCTACTTTGGGAAATCAAATTCTCCAAGTGATTTTGGTGTATTCTCCAAGTGCCCATCAATGACTTCTTATAATCCTCTATTGGAGCACCAATGACCAAGATTAAAACTTAATCAAGTGCTAGGATCATCTTGAAGTCAATCTGTCGAGTTTCTAAATTATTTTCACCTTGACTTAATTAATTATGATTAATTAACCAATTTTCCTAAGTTTAGACGTAGGAAACATTAAAAAATTGGTTAATAATCTAGTTAAGTCATCTCTAGTTGGAATTTCCATAAACGATTTCTAAATTTTCAAAATCTAATGCATTCTAACCTCTCCACCAAATTTCGTGGTTAGAACACATCCGATGCTATAGAAACTAACAGGTTTCCATTGCTAGTTGACTCATTGGGATCATTGTATGTAATTAAAGGAAAATTTCTCCATTGATCCTCTTCTTTTCCCTAATTAGGTCAAGCCCTTCTTTGATTGATCAATTCCATAACCTTTATTGAAATTTCTTAGTCTGACATGTCAGAAATTCCTACTACATATCTAGTTTATTTCACCTACTTGTTTATTCATTAATAAGTTATTTATCCATATAAATACTAAAAATAAACACAAATGCAGTCTCAACTCATATACAGATCATCAATTGACATAATAGACAAACACACAAGGGACACCATCATTTTTGGTCAATCGTCCCTAGTAAAACCCAACGCGGGAAAACCAGTGCAGCAGTTCTGAGGGTTTTATTATTATTTCTTGAGTACAACTAGGGTGCCAAACTGGGTCAACCAACAAATATTTCTACACAGCAGTAATACCTCTTCTCGGAAATAGATATTAAGTTTCTCAACACTAGTCTGCCCCACGAAAATCCTTTCGGTGCTTCTCCAAGGCTCTATGTCAGACCTGCTAGCCTCTGCGTAGCTTTGGAACCCCCTGCGTCAACCCTCTGCCTCTCTGCGTCAGCTCTCTGGCCTTTTGCGTCACCCACACAGGCCCCTCAGCCTTTGCACAGTCTCTAGCTGCCTCTGCGTAGTTCCTGATGCCTCTACATAGCCTCCTCAGTCACTGCGCTAGCCCTTTGGCACTATCTCTACCTCTCTGCTATGTACTCACTGCCCCTCGCTGCAACTCAGATCACTTGTTCGAATTTTCTCAACAAACCCCGCTCCAAAAAATCGAACTCACTGATGAATCTTGGTGTATCTCCAACTGACCTTCATGCCTCCTCTTATACTTTTCCTATTGAGTCTCTAACGACCGAGATTAAGTCTCTAATCAATGGCTTAGAATAGATTTGGCTTAATCCATGCCATTTAGAACATTCTCACCCAATTTTATATTAATACCCATTTATATTTTAATTTTCCTAAGTTTAGACTTAGGAGCTCCATTAAAAATATTAATTATTTTAATATTTCTCTAACCAGGTGGAATTTTCCCCAAACCATTTATGGGTCTTCGAGATCTCATGTGCTTTAGCCTCTCCACCAATTTTCATGGCTAGAGTACATCCGATGCTACCCCACATCAGCACTCCCTCTTAGCGAATAATGTGCTCTAGTAATGCTCCACCACTGAACATCACACTGATCCTCCAGTAGCGATACATGTGCTAATGCTAGGCTTGTTGCCCTACATCCACTGCACTGTTGCCTTTTGTATTGTTGCCCATAGCTCTGCCACTGCCACTGCTACATTTGTACTGCAGTTCCCTCTGCATCCATGTTGCTACTAGTCCTTCCTCCCAACACTGCAACTCTCTTCTCAAATGCTGCATCATGTTGCCCATAGCACTACCACTGCTAACTGCTACAATGCAACTCAGTTACTGATCCCTAGTGGTTGATCCCGTCTCTCTTTTTCGTACTTGCTACCTCCTAACTGCTCACCAAACCACTGGTTCAATTTCTCAGCTAACCCCGCTCCATAAATTGAACTGATTGGTCTCCCTCGGTATGTTCTCCAAGTGACCCTCAAGCCTCCTCTTATACTTTTCTCGTTGACAAATCAACGGTCGAGATTAATTCCCTAATCAACGGCTAAGATTAGATCTGGCTTGATCCATGACTTTTGGACACAGTTTTATATTAATTCACATTAATATTTAATTTTAATATTAATTATTTTAATATCTCCCAATCTGTTTAGAATCTGCCCAAACCCTTTCTGGGTATTGGAGATCTCATGTGCCTTAGCCTCTCCACCAATTTTCATGGCTAGAGTGCATCTAATGTTACTTCAAATCAACACTTTAGATGCTCAATTGGCAATCTAATCTGAAGAAAACACTAGCAAAAATATTGTGAGGATTTTCTCTCACCCCACAGCTATTCTCTGCCTCTGAAATGGCTTCTCTAACCTCCACATCAGAGGTTTGCGTCAGCCTCTGCACAGTCCCTACGCTGGCCCAATGAAGATTTCAGCATTCTTTCCTTCGACTCTTCCGGGCACTGAAAACTTTCTCCTAGAATGTTGTTGCTCTCTTACTACTCACCCTCTGGCTCTATCTTCTCTGTTGAGTTTCTACTATTGAGAAAATCGATTTGCTTGGGTAACTAAGTATCTGCACTGGATGATTTCCATCACCACATCGACTTTCTTTTATAATCCGTTGTTGGAGCACCAATGACCAAGATTAAAACTTAATCAATGGCTAGGATCATTTCTAGGTCGATCCATGTGAGTTTCTAGATGATGCTTGCCTTATCACAATTAATATTGATTAATTAACCATATTCCCTAAGTTTAGACTTAGGAAACATTTAAAAATTGGTTAATAATCTAATTGAGACACTTCTAGGCAAAATTTCTAAAAACAATTTATGGGTTTTGGAGATCTCGTGTATTCTAGCCTTTTCAAAAAATTTCGTGGCTAGAACACATATGATGGTACAAAAACTAACACATCCCTCTTAGCGAAGAATGTGTTCTAGCGTTGTTGCCCCCTGTAGAAACACCCTTTCTCTACATCATCTCCTACCACGCTGCTGATGTATGGCTCTTACTTCCCAACAACCACTGTGCAACTCTGATATACGTTGCATTTGTGCTGCTGTTGACCCTGTTGAATCGTTGCCAACACTACACCTGCACTGCAACTCCCTCTCATTTTCTGTTGTTGCAACTACAACATCCAAAATAGCCTGTCCCTGCTACTGAAATGGGTTCTCCACCATATGCATTTGTTCTCTGAAATAGACAAACTTAGCTCTCCCTAGAGCTTTCATGCGTATGTCTGCAACCTGCTCTTCTGTGGGAACATATTGTAGTTGGACTGCTCCTCGTTGTACACAATCTCTGATGAAGTGACATCAAATATCGATGCGCTTCGATCTGTCATGAAACACTGGATTCTCAGAGAGCTTTATGCAACTCTGATTATCACAAGTTACAACAAACATTGGTCGCCTCCATCCTCTACCTGAACAAGCTCACTAGTAGCGTCCTAAGCCATATAGCTTTGCACGTAGTTGTGCTAGCTACCATATACTCTGCTTCTGCAGAGCTCAATGCTATTGAATTCTGCTTCCTGCTACACCAAGAAACCATCCCTAATCCAACACTGAAGCAGTACCTAGAGGTACTTTTCCTGTCCATTGAACTGTCTACCCAATCTGCATCCGTGTACCCACAAAGTCTGATGTCATTCTTTCGAGTATATTTCAACCCGTACTCGACTCTGCCTCGAATGTATCTCAGAATATGCCTCCCTGCTGCCTAATGTACGATTTTCGGTTTCACCATGAACTAACTAAGGATATTGATTGTGAAGCAAATGTCTAGCCTAGTATTGACCAGATACATGAAAGACCCAACGAGTTGTCTATACAAGGTGGGGTTGACATCCTTGTCATATGATGCATTTGTCTTCTTCCAATTGGTAATCATGGGTGTAGACATGGGTCTGCAATCCCGCATTCTGAACCTCTTCATAATATGTGTGGTGTATCTTCCTTGCCCAAGGAAGATCTCCCCATCCTTCTGCCACACCTCCAATCGTAAGAAATAGTGCATCAACCCCAAATCCTTCATGTCAAATTCCGCTGCCAAGTTTCTCATGCAATCCTCTATGAGCCATGATGAAGCTGTCAAGAATAGATCATCCACATACAAAACTAGAAAGAGAGGCTCATCGTCCACCATCAAATAGTAAAGGTTGGGATTTGGGTCACTCTTGACGAACCCCATCTGTTGCACGCAAGTGTCAATTATACCATACCATGCCCTAGGAGCCTACTTGAGCCTATATACAGCCTTCTTCTAATTTCACACATGTGTGCGCCTCTCCTGAGTCTCAAAGCCCTCTAGCTGTTCTATGTACACTTCCTCCTCTATCACCCCGTTCAAGAAGGCTATCTTGACGTCTATCTAGTGAATCTGCCATCCCATCTGAGCTGCTAGAGATATAACTGACCGGATTGAAGTGTATCTGGAGACTGAGGTGAAGGTTTCCTCATAATCTATCCCTTCCTTTTTTGCGTACCCCATTGCACAAACCTAGCCTTGTACTTTTCCAAACTGTCATCTGTCGGATACTTGATCTTATAGATCTAGCTCAAACCTACAACTAATCTGTCTTCTGGCCTGGGCACTACCTCCCAAACATCATTCGTCATGATAGAGCTATAGTCTTCTACCATGGCATCTATCCAAACTTGATGTTGTGCGGCCTCCTGAAAGTTGGAAATTTCTGTAACCTAAGCAAATAATGCTTGGTATCTGTCAGGTTGTCTGCGTTGTCTCTTGCTCATCCTAGGAGTCCCAATAAACTCCTTTGCATCCCTTTATGTCTAACGAACCTCTCTGCTAGTTCGACCACTAGTCGTGGGAAGTTCTGCCAGCTCCTCCTAATCCTGTCTATGTTGGTCTATCTGCTAAGAACTCCCCAAATTTCCTACCCCTAAGGAAATCCTGGTACTGGTCACAGTACTTGATCCTTGTGACTGTCCTCCTGCTTGTCCCACTGGTTGCCCCTGCTGCTGGCTAAAGGAGCTTCTGCTGACTGATTCTTATCACTGGTAGGCATCTCTCAAGACCTCCTGAAAGCTCGATCCTCCATGACCTTCACGTCTCGTCTTATTACTATCTTCCTACTGCTAGGAATGTAGATTATGAATGCCTTTGAGGTTTCGTTGTACCCAACGAAAAACCCCTTCTCTGCAGTCTGATCCAGTTTGGTCCTTTTATCATCTGGCACGTGAATTTAAGCAATGCTGCCAAAAATTCTGAGGTGGCTAACTTCAGGTTTCTTCCCTGTGAAGACTCCTTTTGGCATTTTCTTCCCCAATGCTTTGTTCTGAATATACACTACTGTGTTACATGCTTCTGCCCACAAAAATCTAGGTAGATCCTGGTCATATAACATGGCCTTTGCAGCGCCAACAATGGTTTCAATTTTCAGCTCCGCTATACCATTTTATTATGGATTACATGGAGTTGTCCATTCTTTCTTGATGCCTTCCTTTGCACATAAATCTATGAGGTCTTTATCAATATACTCTCCACCATTATCTGAGCGAAGTAACTCGATCTTCTTTCCTACCGTATTCTCCACGAGAGATTTAAACTCTTTGAAACAATCGAAGACCTCTTCCTTGGTCTTCAAGAAGTAGATCCACGTTTTCTTGGAATGATCATCAATAAAGGTGACAAAATACTCAACACTGCTAGGTGCTCTCGCGGACATCAGGCCACAAATATCTGTGTATAAGTCCTAACATGCCATCAGCTCTGTTGTCACTCCTTGTAAATGTCGCCTTTCGCATACTTCCCAAGTACACACCCTCTGCACACATCATCATGTTCAGCAACTATTTCAGGAACCCCTGTTACAGTGTCCTAGAGCATCTTGAGCGCTCCATGATGTAGATGTCCCATTCTTTTGTGCCATAATCCATTTACCTCCTTCCCACTGCTATTGTCGCTGCGTATCAGTGCCATTGGAGAACCGATTTGTAATCAGTACAACCTTTTACTTCAAACTCCAATCTGTCTTATTTTCTTCCAGCTCGGGTGCTTGACATAGACTTTCTTCCCTACGAAGTGAAAACCGTACCCTTTATCCTGTAACTGGTAGACTGAAATTAGGTTCATACCCAATCCTGGCACATGTAATACTCCCCCTGAAAATCTATGGTACCTCTCCCTGCAGGAGTACATTTCATTTTGTTTCCCATAGTAATCTGGAAATCCATGTGAACTGTCATGTGAGCTAAAGCTCCACTGTCTATGTACCAGACTCCCAGTGAAGTTGATCCTGCTAAACAAGCAAATTCGTCTTCCAATCTGGAAGACAAATCTTAAGTCTCTTGAATGTTGCTTCTTTCCATCGGTAAACTAGAACAAATTTGGCGTGCTATTTCTCTTTTCCTCCTACAGCAAAACTTTTCTACGTCCAACCAGTATTTTGCTTAGTGAAAAAAAAACGAGTTGCAACCACTCCATCTGACTATTGGAATTACTAACTGGGCAATTTGATTTTCCTGCCTCCTCTGAACTGAAGAAATTGAATTTTTGCCCTAACAACTCGAACTGCCTAAACCGGGCTTTGCACAGTCTCCCTAGGAATTTCGATCTACTGCTCCCTCAGAATAGTGAAATTCCTTTTTCTGCTTCGAAGCTTCCTGGCTAATCAATTAAGCTCTGATACCATGTGAAAATTCTATCTATTGCAACTACCGGAGATTATTCTTCTAACTTAGAAATTAAATTTGCAGTTTATTTACTACGGAAAATAACGAATAAAATCACAGATGCAATTTTCACCATACAAATAATAAAATACTTGAAATTGAAAAATTATAGCACATACACACAATAAAATTGACATGGTTATTTTTGAACAATTGTCCCCGTAAAAACCCAACATGGCAAAACTAATGCAACAAATTTAAAATTGGCAACTAGGGCCAAACTCCATGTGGGTCATCTTATTAATGACAACTGATATTTTTCTTGGATCCCTCTCATCGAGAGGTGTAGGATTGATCTAAAGATAATCCGATTCCAATAAGTATTCATGGAGATATGAATTTATTTACGTTATCGGACAATTCGTCAAGGTTGGCCAGCAACGAAATAAACCCCACATGTGCTCAACGTTTTAGTATAAATAGAGGTGCCTTGAAAGTCATTTGAGAAAACACAACTCTCATGATCTCCCTCTCTCCACTTGTTTGGATTTGTCTTCTCTCAAGGACGACGCAGTGGAAAGGGTCATCTAAGAGAGCCCTAGATGCAGTCATCAAAGGTGCCCAAGCCGCAGATGAAGGGAGAGCCCTAGCCTCAATCTTGAAGGAGATCTGGTCGCAGATCTAAGAAGCCCTAGCCGCAGTTGAAGGGAGAGCCCTAGCCACAGTCTTGAAGGAGATCTGACCACAGATCTAAGAAGCCCTAGCCACAGTCAACAGGAGTTCTAATGCGCAACAAGAAAAGACCCTAATCCGCAACAAAGAGGGAGCCCTATACGCAGCTAGCAAGAGACCATAAGCTGCAACAAAAGAAGACCTAGCCGCAGATCAAAGGAGCCCTAACGCAACAAATAGAAGCATGTTGACAGCGTGAAATAATTTGGGTTGCTGTAGGTGAGAGCACAGTAATAGAAGTTGTTCTAGGCATGTTTTGAGGACTGTTTGCAAGACAGGGAGCCACAGTCATAAGGTGAGGTTGTGCGTTAAAGAAATCTGCACTCAAGTCTAAGAACAGATCAACATAGGCCTGAATTGTGTATGCATTTGGGTGCTGCCAAGAGCAGTCAGCTAAGCCGAGATCTTCAGGGAGGAAACTGTCTTGTTTGAGTGTCATTTGGGTAGACCAAAATCTACAACTAGCTGTTGTGCTAGGCCGCAGGCCATAGCACACAGCTAGAGGTTGTGATAAAAGCAGTCTAGGGTGGACAAGTCCTTTGGAAGGCATCTTGGCATGAGAGAAGGGTCTCCAAGGTAAACAGTTGTCGTAAAAGGACTTATCTCATGACTGTGTGGTAGACTACAAGTCATGCCCAAACCTGAACATAGTGATAACAACAATGGTAATTGGTGTAGCAGTTGTACATTGGTGCAGCGATGGCACATAGGAGCAGTAATACCTAGCACAATGTACAGTGCAACATAGTGCACATAATAATAGTGATGGTGCAGCCTGGTGTAGATCAGTATTGCTAGACACTGTTTCTGCAATGGGACAGCATGGTAATGATGAGGTATTACAGCATGCAATGGTAAAGCATGATGCAACATGGGACAGCCGCAAGCATGAATAATCATGGACAGCAACAGCATGGTAAAGCATGGACAGCAGGAAGTACAGTGCTACAAGTACATTGGGACAACAGTAAGCATGGTGTAGCAGTGGCACCATGTACAACAGTGCTAAACACTAGGACAGCAGCAGCATGAGGTCCAACATTGTGATGATGGGTGCAACATGATGACGAGATGCAACACTATGATAGGTGAAGGAGTCACCTTGGAGAATCAGTTGAAGCAGCATGTCTTCAACTGATCTCATGTATCATCATCCTAGGAGATAATCTATGCTCTTATCTAGATAAGTCAAAGTGTTGACTTCTGTTGTAAATGTACTATCTCTATCTCTCTCTCTCTCTGCTAAACTATTGAAGAACATATAAGAAGAATTGACGAAAGGTTTCTCCACATTGGGGTTTGTCCCTGGCTAGCGCCATATCTTGTGTCCTCTTGTCTTGGCTTGTCTCATGCGATTTATATTTATGTTCTATCTGCAGTTTACTTTAACGCTGATATGATTGTTAATTTGGAAAAGATATTGAGCTAACTGTGCAAATTAAAATAAATTTATCTAGCGTAGAACATACCTAAAATTAACATGGTATTGAAGCTGAGGTGAAGACAAAGCCCAAGCAAGAGTGAAAGAGCAATCACCGGAAACAGTTGGGAAAGGATAAAAGGATCAATGAATTCCTCATCCCTCTTCTAATTCACCAAGGGTGAAGACAAAGCATAGAATATTATCAGAATGGCACAGCGGAAGTTTCTGATGGCCTACTTGAAGATCACTTCTGTGGGAAGTCCAGATCTAAGGGTGGAAGGAAAGATAGATGCCTTGGTTGAAATAAGTTCGGCCATTATGCGAAGGAGTGTCCGACTGGCAAGGACACATCACTTGATGATGATAACAATCATTCCAGGGACATTTTCAATGATCAGAGGAATGACAGGTAATGCAGGTCATCAAGGAAACGGCCGACTCTTCAGAGAAAACTAGGAACCCCAGGTATGAAGAATCGAATGTTGTTTCTAATAAGATAAAGAAGTGTTATCTTGTATTGGCCCTCTCCTTCAGATTCTTTGGGAATCTAGCTTATTGATTGTAGTGCTTCAAGGCACTTCATCGGATAGAAGGGTGCTCTCTTTAATTTGGTAGAGATGGAAACAATCGTGAGATTATACTTTGGAGTCGATGCCACTTATCCCGAAAAAGGTGTAGGGAATGTTACCCCTTAATTGAATGAGGGTAACTCGAATTATTTACAAGAATCTCTTTTATGTACCTGATCGCAAGAAGAACCTAGTGTCCATTTCGGCAATGGAAGTCAAAGGTTTCAAGGTGGCATTCATCGATGGAAAGGTACGTAAATAGAATTTTCAAAGATGCTTTTTCTCATGGGTTCAGGGTTGGCAATTTGTATCAAGTTGCACGATGGTCCATTGCGGATCATGTCAATTGACATATCTCATCTATAACACCGGAGGTCTACTTATGGGGCCCTACCCAATGCGAGTCAAATGGTAACTGGGATGCCTGAATTCAAAAGGAGCATGAAGATACATGCTTGAGATGTATCAAAGGAAAATCTTACAAGGGGACCATTCCCCTCATGTAGCAGGTTCATAGACTTGGAACAACCCAAGAGGTTTGAGATTCGTCAGGAATCTCATGTATGCAAGTGGAAGAAAGCCCTCTATGGCTTGAAGCAAATCACCTCGGCTTTGATATGAGAGGATTGATAGTTGTCAGATGAAGCTGAGATTCACTAAAGTGAAGCTAATCCAAACCATTGTTTGAAGGTTGTGGATGATAGACCTCTCATACTGGCACCTTCTAAAAACGACCTATTTCTGATAGGTGCGGACCCTCTCACTTCCAGAAGTAAGAGGGAGTTGGATTTCAAATGTGAAACTGCAAGCCCGTGACTACCTCAAAGATCTTAACTTCCAGAAGTTATATGGTGATGATGCCAGACCAAATTTGGGAAATGCCTCTGAGTTTCATAAACTCATTTGCATTGATGTTCTTGGTGAACTTCTATCCAGATATATGTTTTGCAGTTAGCATGGTGAGCTCATATTTGGTTGAGCCTCATTGGATTGGTGCCAAGAATCTTCTGAGATATCTTCAGGGCACAATCTCTCATGAATTGAGATTCACTGCCGAAAACATGAAGTTGCATGATTATTCGAATGTTGACTGGGCAAGCAATGTGAAAGATCACTAGAACACTTCTTAGTGCTAGTTCTTTTTGGATTCTGCTTCGATATCATGGATGAGCAGGAAGCAGAAGTCGGTTGCTATAAGCACCGCCGAAACTGAATACATAGCTACAAGTATGACCTCATGTGAATATGCCTGATTGGAGAAGCACTTCAGTGAGTTGTTTGTACACATGATGAATACCACTGTGATTCTCTATGACAACCAGGGGGGGATTCGATTGTTGAGGAATCTCGTATTCGATGATTGCTCCAGTAGATAGACATCAGATACTACCTTATTTGGGATATGGTAAGTCAATGAGCGAGGAGGCTCCATCGCATTGAGACTGATGTACAGGTCGCAAACATTTTGTCAAAGCCCCAGGGAAAGGTCAAATTTGTGACTTTCCCGAACGACTTGGAGTCGTTGAGAGACCTTCTTACAAGGGTCCTGCATGTTGCATGCATTGAGCTCTGGGAGCTCTGTGGGGCTTGGGGTACTTACTAGAGCAACGCACGACCATAGGGCGACTCACCCTCCCCTAATGGTGTGTTGTGTACAAGGTGAATGTCTCAACCTTCCCCTGTGATACCCCAGGGCGACTTTGGGACAGGATGATTAGTTCTCCTGTAGAGTCATCCTACCCATGCAGTTTGGGACTCATGGGAAGTACCTCTCATCTGATCAATGAGCAGGGAAATGGGGTTAGGGACCATAGTAGTACTATCGATGGACGCATCGTTGTATCTACCGTACTCCCTACGCTAGGATGATCTCCATTGATCTGGGTTCAATAAAACTGACTTTGGGTCAATAAGAGTGATATGACACACTCTCTTCAGATGAAATTGACTTCGGGTCAATAGAGAATGGTATCAAACATTCTCGATCAATTCTTCTTCTTCATGGTTCAACAAAGCAGAGAAGAGCAGAGCAGTGCAGAGCACTGATGGCAGAAATAGTACAGTCAGACATATGGATCAGCAGATGGAGTTCTCCCTAGTTGAGAGGGATTGTTAAAATTGGCAACTAGGGCCAAACTCCATGTGGGTCATCTTATTAATGGCAACTGATATTTTTCTTGGATCCCTCTCATCGAGAGGTGTAGGATTGATCTAAAGATCATCCAATTTCGATAAGTATTCATGGAGATATGAATTTATTTGTGTTATGGTACAATTCGTCAAGGTCGGCCAACAACCAAATAAACCCCACATGTGCTCAACGTTTTAGTATAAATAGAGGTGCCTTAAAAGTCATTTGAGAACACACAACTCTCACGATCTCCCTCTCTCCACTTGTTTGGGTTTGTCTTCTCTCAAGGAAGATGCAGTGGAAAGAGTCATCAAAGAGAGCCCTAGATGCAGTCATCAAAGGTGCCCTAGACGCAGTTGAAGGGAGAGCCCTAGCCGCAGTCTTGAAGGAGATCTGGCGGCAGATCTAAGAAGCCATAGCCGCAGTTGAAGGGAGAGCCCTAGCCACAATCTTGAAGGAAATTTGGCTACAGATCTAAGAAGCCCTTGCCGCAGCGAACAGGAGTTCTAATGCGCAGCAAGAAAAGACCCTAATCTGCAGCAAAGAGGGAGCCCTATATGCAGCTAAGAAGAGACCCTAAGCTGCAGCAAAAGAAGACCTAGCCACGGATCAAAGGAGGCCTAACGCAGCAAGTAGAAGCATGTTGACAGCGTGAAATTATTTGGGTTGCTGTAGGTGACAGTGCAGTGATAGAAGTTGTTCTAGGCATGTTTTTGAGGATTGTTTGCGAGATAGGGAGCCACAGTCATAAGGTGAGGCTGTGCGTTAAAGAAGTTTGCACTCAAGTCTAAGAACAGATCAACGTAGGGCTGAATTGTGTATGCATTTGGGTGCTGCCAAGAGCAGTGAACTAAGCTGAGATCTTCAGGGAGGAAACTGTGTTGTTTGATTGTCATTTGCGCAGACCAAAATCTACAGCTAGCTATTGTGCTATGCTGCAGGCCATAGCACACAGCTAGAGGTTGAATTAAAAGCAGTCTAGGGTGGACAAGACCTTTCGAAGGCATCTTGGAATGAGAGAAGGGTCTCCAAGGTAAAATGTTGTCCTAAAAGGACTTATCTCCTGACTGTGTGGTAGCCTACAAGTCATGCCCTAACCTGAACACAGTCATAACAGCAATGGTAATTGGTGTAGCAGTTGTACATTGGAGCAGCAACGGCACATAGGAGCAACAATACCTAGCACAATGTACAGTGCAGCGTAGTGCACATAATAACAGTGATGGTGCAGCATAGTGTAGATCAGTATTGCTAGACACTAGTGCTGCAATGAGACAGCATGGTAATATGAGGTATTATAGCATGCAATGGTAAAGCATGATGCAACATGGGACAGTTGCAAGCATGAAGAATCATGCACAACAGCAGCATGGTAAAGCATGGACAGCAGCAAGTACAGTGCGGCAAGTACATTGGGACAGCAGTAAGCATGGTGCAACAATGGCACTATGTACAGCAGTGCTAAATATTGGGACACCAACATCATGAGGTCCAGCATTGTGATGATGGGTGCAGCATTGTGCAGCACGGTGAGGTGCAGCATGATGACGAGATGCAGCACTATGATAGGTGAAGGAGTCACCTTGGAGAATCTGTTGAAGCACCATGTCTTCAACTAATCTCATGTATCATCATCCTAGGAAATGATCTATGCTCTTATCTAGATAAGTCAAAGTGTTGACTTCTGTTGTAAATGTACTATCTCCATCTCTCTCTCTCTCTGCTGAACTATTCAAGAACATATAAGAAGAATTGATGAAGGGTTTCCCCACATTGGGGTTTGTCCCTGGCTAGCGCCATATCTTGTTTCCTCTTGTCTTGGCTTGTCTTCTGCGATTTATATTTATGTTCTATCTGCAGTTTACTTTAATGCTGATGTGATTGCTAATCTGGAAAACATATTGAGCTAACTATGAAAATTGAAATAAATTGCTCTAGCATAGAACATACCTAAAATTAACAAGGGTTTTATTATTGGTGCAACTTGGGAAAAGTTGGTATTTAATTGATCTATAGCAAGTAGTTGACTCCATAAGGCACTAGTTTCATTGATAATTAGATATAATCCTTAACTTGCTAAAATCAACCAAGAGGCTAGGCCATTCAATCATGTCTCCTAGACTTGTTGGTTGCCAATAAGTCTTGCATTTTCATTATTATGCTAGAACAAAGAGGTTAGGGATTAGAGTGACAGTTGTTGTCTCACCATGATTGTACAATCTGAGTGAGAACAAGACATTTATGGGTTCCTTTGATTTAAAGAGAGTATGATATACTTAGGAACTAGGTAACGGCTAATCAGACAAGTAGATATAAAGCTAGGTTTTTTCTCATGTGCTTGTTATTAGTCCCAACCATCTTTTGCATTTTCATTTTGTTTCATTTGTGGCTATATATGCTTTTAACTTTCTTTCAACTACATCCACCTCTTAGGGAAAAGTTTCTAGGCCTTGACATAGAATGTGAATAAAGGGTGCCATTACTAGTGACAAACGACAATCAACCCAACGAATGGAAGTGGATACAACAACAAATGGAAATTGGAATGTATGGATTACCTTGGGCACACTACATCAATCAATGCCTCCAATTAGTGGGGAACCCATCCCCCAAGGTGGGGTGCATGATGGTGGTACACTTGGGGAAACATTTACATGGGTAAGATGCAGGTGAAACATTTCCCCACTTTCGTGGATGCTTTTCCCCAAAAGGGGTGCTTTTGGGCATCCTCCCTGAAAAGGGGGATGCCTAGAGGTCTCCCTTTTGAGGGGGTGGTGGTTCTAGGCATTCCCATTTTCAAGGGGGATGTGTCCCCATCAATTTTGTCTAATAGCCCTTAAAATTTAAAAAAATTATAAAAAAAATTATTAAAAAAAAGTTAAAAGAATAAATTTAAATCTAGAAAAGAAAAATACTAAACAAATATCAAAATCTAAACTAATTTGCAATCCCTAACTCACTCATTCAACTTACAACACTCCCACGACGTTATCTAACTTACCAGTTAACAGTGGCCTCTCCTCCCCTATAGCACTCCTTCAATGCGCATTATCCAATTCTTTTTTTTAGTTTTAACTTTTGAGTATTGACTCTAGATATCAATGACCTCAAACTAATTCTTTCACTCTTTACAATTTTTTAGTATGATTTGTATTAATTTACTATTTTAGTCTTTAGACTTCACTATCAACTATAGTCTATTTTGCTTCGTACTAATTAGATTCTAGAACAATGAATGATGAATTTAGTTTTTAAATCAATGTAGCTTCCAAAATGATGAATATGGATCAATGTATTTCATTATTGAACCTTGTGGTGTAAGGAATGGTGATTATGGATCAGTGTATTTCATTATTTAATTCAATTATGTATGTGTATACACCCCGACTATTAGTTTTTGTAGCATCGGAGGTTTTCTAGTCTCAAATCCTTGTGGAGAGGCTAAAACAGATGAGATCTCCAAAACCCAGAAATTATTTCTGGAAATTCCACTTAGAGATGGCTCAATTAGATTATAAGCTGATTTTTAAATATTTCCCAAGTCTAAACTTAGGGAATATGGTTAATTAATCAGTATTAATTGAGATAAGGTGACAATTCTCTAGAAACTCACACGGATCGACAAGGAATTAATCTAGGCCCTTGATTAAGTTCTAATCTTGGCCATTGGTGCTCCAATAGAGGATTATAAGAAGTCAATGTGTAGATGGAGAATATGTTTGAGGCACTTGTGAGAACCACGAAGAGTTCGATTTCCTTGGAGGGTTCGATTTTCAAAGAGTCAGCAGTGCTAAAAGAATTTGAGCTTCAATAGGGAAGTAGAGATAGTGAAGTCAGAGGACAATTTCTAGATTCGGCAAGTGCATTTGCAGAGAGGTCGAGATTTCTCCAAGAGGTTGTACAGTGCCAGCGCAAAAGATTCAGTGGGCAATTCGATTTGTTGAGGAAGGAAGACGTTTTCAGTTCCATAGGCCAGGGAGAGATTCCAAAGTGTCGGAGAAGCGTTTTCCCAGTCAACAGCAGGTATGACAGCTTGATTAGCAAACGATCCAGGCAGCACGTGTGGCAGGCAGCCTCAGGTTGACACAGACCCTACGCAGGCCCAGTTGGATGACTTGCTTTTTAGTAGTAGTCGAGTGTCAAGATTGCTTAGAGTAAGGGTAATTTCCCTCCAGATATTTTTGCCAATATTTTTTTGTACAAGATTGTCAGTTTCAGCATCCAGATTGTACTCAAATAATCTCATTGTTACATAATAATAAAAACCCTCAGTTGTTGCACCGGTTTTCCCAAGTTGGGTTTTTCCAGGGACATTTGTCCAGAAATCAAAAGATTGAATTATTTAATAATTGTCCTAGAACATAGATTGTTAAATAAATTAGCAATTAGGAAATTAATTTCCAGTTGTTGTGATAGATGAAATTTTCACATAGTATCGAAGCGTGAATGATCAGCCAGCAAGCTTAGAAACAGAAGAAGGAAAATTTCGGTGTCCAAAGGGTGCAACAAGACAATTTTTTGGTGATGAGCAGTACCCAGACAAGTAGTACAAATTACTAGCCGAAGGGTTCAATTTTCAATTGCGGTTTGGCAAAAAAATGGATTTACCTAGAATTGTGATTCCAAAAGTCAGAAGGAACATTTGCAGCTCATATTTTTCATTGAGCAAATTTCTGGTTGGATGAAGAGGGTTTTGCAGCAGCGGAATCAGTGTCAGGTGGAAGAGAAAAGCACACACAGCAGAGGGAAAATTTCTCTCAGGGGACTTCAATTTTCAGAAGTTCGACTTTTCTAAGTAGATTGGCAGTGGCTGAGTGTAGATTTCCTCACTCCATCAAGGAGTGCGTATAGCAAATCCAACAACCAAGCAAAGGGAAAGAGGAAGTTTTCAATAGATTCAGAGATGGCCACAGCAGGGCTCAAGACAAGTTGGAGGGAACCTCCAACTATGTCATCAGGAAGATTAGAATGTCCTTCCTTATGGATGAATACGGCTTGAAGACCTATGCAAAAAATGTGGTAGCAGTTCCCCAAGACCCCGATCAACTGAAGGAGTTCAGGAAGGAATTGGCAAAGGAAAAGAGGATGATTTTGGATGGAGTCTGAGATCATCTGGTCTCACATGTGGTAGACAAGGGAACGGCTAAGGAGATGTGGGATGCTCTGTCTGAGCTATTTCAAAGTTCTTCCGAGCAACAGAAGATGTTTCTCCAAGAAAAGCTGAGGAGTACTAGAATTCAAAAGGGCACAAGCATAGATGCCTTTCTCACTCAGATTCAGGAGGTCTGAGATTAGTTGTCAGCAATTGGGGAGGCGCCCCAAGCCACAGAGCTTGTACAATTGGCACTAAGTAGGGTCTCAGAGAGCTGGCAAGGTATTTGTCCAGAGTATCTTGGGTAGAGATACCTTGCTGAAGTGGGACAGGATGTGGTCTGATCTACAATAGGAGTTGAGGAGGGCTCTATTGAAGAGTACCATTAGTGGCAACAGCAGCAAGGGACTGAAGTGTGAGGAGGAGAATGTGGCCCTAGCATCTAAGGGGCCCAGTCAAGGGAAAGGGGAGCAGAAGAAGAAGAAGAAGAAGGATCGGTAAAAGTTCAAGTACTTCAAATGTGCTAAGTTCGATCACTACATCACGCAGTGTCCTCTCAGAAAGAATGACAAGACGGAGAAGCAAGACCAAGTAGAAGCATTTGCGGAGTTTGACAAGCTTTCCTCCAGGCTAGAGGAATAATTTACCACGTTTGCAACCATACGTCTAGAGAGAGGTGGGGCAACTTGGAGCTGTAGTCCTAGAGATTCCAGAGATTGGGCAAGGTCCATTGAGAAGTCCACCTCATGGATCATTACATAGCTACAGGGATCCACAGTATTTAGTAGTAAGATGGATTAGTGTCAAAGATGCAGTCAAATTCCAGAGTGATAGTTGCAGACTAGTAGCAGTCAACTGCTAGGAAGCACAGTGCAGAGTTGGTAACAATGCAAACTGGCACAGTGCAGAGTTAGCAACAGCGCAGACTCCTTGGTGGACAGTGTAGTGGCTAGTAGCAGTCAGATGCTCTAGAGATAGATGCATCATACTGAACACAAATGATTAAGTATTTTGGATGCTTCTTAGTTACATTTGTTACAGTTGCAACAACAACAGATGAGAGGGAGTTGCAGTGAAGATGCAGAGTTGGCAACAGTATGCCAGTGCTAGCAGTAGCACAAATGCATCATCAGAGTTGCACAGTGGTTGATGGGCAATGGTTGTTAGTTTTTGTAGCATCGAATGTGTTATTGCCACGAAACTTGGTGGAGAGGCTAAAATACATGTATTCTCCAAAACCCATAAATTGTTTTTGGAAATTCCACCTAGAGATGACTTAATTAAAATAATTAATCAGGTTTTAATATTTCCTAAGTCTAAACTTAGGAAATATGATTAATTAAAGGGTATTAATTAATTCATCATGAGAATCTTCTAGAAAAAGACTTGGATCGAGTTCTACTTAATCTTAGCCATCGATTAAGTTTTAATCGTGGCTGTTGATGTCTCAACAAGAGATTATAAGAAGCAACTCGATGGGCCTTGGAGAACACACACTAGCAATTCGATTTCACTAGTAGATCGATTTCCTGAGTAGCAATGTTGAGTTGCTGGAGAGAGAGCTAGTGAGCTTGAAGCAATGAGAGACGGGCAGGGATAGTGAGGCTGAAGGAAGTTTTCCAGTTCCGACCAGTGCGCTACATCGAGGCAGTGAGTGCTAGAGAGAGGCAGTGAGTGCCACAGAGAGGCAACACAAAGGCAACGCGGTGCTTTAGAGGGGATTCTGTATTTTGCTAGGGAGAAGCACTGATTTAGTGCCAGAAGCCGGAAGGAGAGTCTGGAGACCAGGAGGATCCATCTCCGAGAGGGAAAGCAGTTCTGGGTTGTGGGACACAGTACATAATAGGCTGATGTAGAGGCAGCAGAGAGCATCTCAGCTTGAGCCAAGGTCACTGTCAAATCGCTAGTGGGAGTGAGATTTTTTTCACTAGATTTATTGTCAATCATTTCTTTATATGGATTGCTAGATTTGAGCATCCATGATCTTGTATTGAGATTTACTACTACATAATATTAAAACCCTCAGCGACTGCACCGGTTTTCCTGAGTTGGGTTTTTCCGAGGACTTCTGTGTATTTGTGTGTGTGTGCATTTATTCTTCCAGCATTTTTATTTCTTCTACAGTATTTATTTTGCGAAGGTTGCGGTGTATTTAATTCGATATTTGTCGTAGCATACAACAAGTAAATTGTTTAATCGAATTAACAATTAGAAGAATTAACATCAGTTGCTGCAATAGGATAAAGGGTTTGCCGAATTTTCACATGGTATCAAAGCACAGATTGTAGGCCATAGAAGAGGAATTTCATAGCTCTACATAGGTAGCAATTCGAAACCCTCAAAGGTAATGCAGTTCTTGGCTAGGAGGGTCAATTTTTAGAGGAAAAGTTTATTTCTCTAAGAGAGCCGACAGAGAATAAATTTTCCACATCAAAGATTACTAGAGGCAGAGGGAGAAGCAATATTTTCCTTGCAGAGCAGATCTTCAACTGGGACACAATTATTTGCAGCAGTTTGTTGGTGCAGAATAGTTTCTGGAGGAAGGAAGAGCACACATTGAGGGAATTCTTTCCTCAGTGAACTTCTAGTCCAGGAGTTCGATTTTTCACTGCAGAGCAGTAGTAGTTGTGAGCAGATTTGCCCACTCCTACAGGGAGTGCATAGAGCCAGTCAGTAGCTGCAGAAAGGAGAAGAGGAGGAGTTCGACTTTTTGCAGAAATGGCATTAGTAGGGCTGAGAGATCAGGATCGATCGGGTGGAACCTCCAACTACATGATCTGGAAGGCAAGAATTTCTTGTCTTCTAAATGAATACGATCTCAAAGCCTACATCGATAACGTGGTAGCTATACCCACGAATGCAGATTAGATGAAGACCTAAAAGAAGGAGATGACGAAAGCAAAGAGACTGATTATCGATGGGGTTCAAGATCATGCGGTGTTTTCACATAGCTGGCAAAGATACTGCCAAGCAGATGTAGGAAGCTCTCGCTACACTGTACCAGGGATCTTCCGAGCAGCGGAAGTTGTATCTTGAGGAGAAGCTAAGATGTACAAGGATGCAGAAAGGGGAGCGCATAGACCCCTTCCTCACTAGGATTCAGGATGTTTGAGATCATCTGTCTGCAGTTGGGTTAGCTTGCCCCAACTTACAGAATTGGTGTGGTTAGCTCTAAACAATGTTTCCGAAGACTAGCAAGTCTTCAACCAGAGTATTACGGGCAGAGACAAGTTGCCAAATTGGGATCAAATGTGGGTTGATCTACAACAGGAGGAGATGAGGCGAGATTTGGTGAAGAGCACCATCAGCGGCAGCAGCAGCAGTAGGTGGACGAAGCAAGTGAAAGAAGAGGAGAATGTGGCCCTCGCATCAAAGGACAGCAAGAGCAGCACAGGAGAAAGAAGGACCTTTCCAAGGACAAATGCTTCAAATGTGGTGAGCTTGGCCACTATAACACCCAGTGTCCTCTCAGGAAAAAGAACAAGGAGGAGAAGCAGGACGAAGTGGCAGCTCATGCAGAGATCAACAGGTTGTCCTCCAAATTGGACGAAGAGTTTTCCATGATCACCAATATACCTCCAGGAGTGAGGTGGGGTGATTTGGTTTTGTAGCCCCAGAGAGCTAAAGGATGGGTAGGATTCTTGATGAAGTCCATCGAAATACAGTCCCATTACCCCTCTAGAATGGGAAGAGGCTGCAATAATCCTACGAGATGGCTCACCTCCCCCTTCTTCCTCTGGCAAACATCGCACTCCCGGACATGCTGGAGTACATCCTCCTTAAGCCCTTCCATGAGAACCTCTCCCTAATGGCCCTGTAGGTTTTGGTATACACCTGATGGCCGGCCAATGGTGAATCATGTGATGCCTAAAGTATCTTCTTCTTGAGCTGAGATCCCTTAGTCAAGAAGATCCGGTCCCTATAGTAGATGATCTCATCGACCACCTTGTACCTGTCATCCACCACCTGCCCATCCAGAACCTCACATGAAAATCTGTCCTTGAAGTACTCTACCAAGAGTCGAGCCCTCCAGTCTGTGTCCAAGCTCATAAGAGACAACATGGATGGTCTACGTGAAAGGGCATCTGCTACCACGTTGTTCTTACCCTTGACATACTCGATGTCAAAGTCATACGCTTGGATCTTACTGATCCACTTCTGCTGTGTCTCCTGTACTTGCTTTTGCTCCAAAAAGACCCTAAGGCTGTTGTGATCAGTCCTCACCCTAAACCTGTTACCCACTAAATACTGCCAGAACTTGGCCAATGCATGCATGATGGCCAGCATCTCCTTATCGTATATGGAATACAACCTCTCGTGCGGAAGGAGCTTCCGACTCTCAAAGGCTATAAGGTGACCCCCTTGCATCAATACTGCGCCGATCCCCTCTCCCGACGCATCACACTCCAAAACAAATGGCTACGTAAAATCTGGCAATGCAAGCACTGGGCAGTTGCTCATAACCTCCTTAAGCCTGTTAAAGGCTCATTGCATTGTATCCGACCAACTGAATGCCCACTTCCTCGTCAGATCTGTCAAGGGTGCAGCGAACTATGAGAAACTCTTGACGAACTTCCGGTAGTAAGTACAAATGCCAATGAATCCTCAAAGTTCTATCATGTTCCTTGGCTCTGGCCAATCTCTGATGGCCCTGATATTCTCCTCGTGGACCCTCACTCCGTCCACCCCTATGATGTGTCCCAAGTATAACATCTTCGTCAACCCAAACTCACACTTGCAGAGCTTGGCATAGAACTGTTGCTCCTCCAAGATGCGAATACTGTCTCAATGTGCTGGAGATGCTCCTCCCAAGTCTTGTTGTAAATGAGGATATCATCAAAGAACACCAACACAAACTTCCTTAAGTGATTGCGGAAGATGTGATTCATGCAAGACTGGAATGTAGCTGGGGCGTTTGTTAGCCCGAAGGGCATCACCAAAAACTCAAAGTGCCCATAGTGACACCTGAAGGCGGTCTTGGAAATGTCCTATTCCCTCACGCAAATCTGATGGTACCTAGATCTCAAATCAATCTTTGAGAAGAACCATGCTCCTCTCAACTCATCCATCAACTCATCGATCCTGGGTATGGGGTACCTATTCTTCAGTTTCTTCTTGTTCAGGGCCCTATAGTCAATGCACATCCTCAATGTGTCGTCCTTCTACTTCACCAACACAACGGAAGAAGCAAAAGGACTTGTGCTCAGCCGAATGTGCCCAGGAGCCAGCAACTCCTGAATGGCCCGCTCAATCTCATCCCGATAGCCCTTGGGATGCCTATAAGGGGTAGTAATCACTGCTTGTATGCCCTACTCAAGCTCAATGGTGTGCTCAAACCCCCGGTCCAGTAGCTATCCCAGCGGAATCTCCCCAAATACTGTGGCATACTAGTCAAGGATGGACTGTATCTCTGGGTGCACCGTCTGCCCTGTAGTCCCTGCCTCTGATGCACACAGCTCCACTGCCCACTCTACGTCTCCCTTCCGGAAGATTGCCTCCATCCGATGAGCTGAAACAGTCTGAGGCGGGTATGTGTGTTGTCCCCGTACCTTCTCATGCCTCCCTGTCTTCTCATCATCCCACTCCATCACTAGGGCCTTCCAATCTGTCGTGACCTTCCCAAGAGTGATAAGCCACTGGACACCTAGTACTATGTTGGTGTCCGGAAGATTGACCACAAAGAAGTGGTCAGTCAGTGTGTAGGTTCCCATCGTCACTAATAACTCTGGAACATAACGAGCACACATCATGGTCTAATCTCCTGGGACCAAAACTGAAAATCCATCGAAGCTCTCTATCTGTATACCTCTCCGCTCAACCATCTGTGCATCGATGAAGTTGTGGGTGGCCCCACTGTCAACCGAAACTGATACTCGCTTGCCACGTACTGTCCCCCGTACGCGCAGTGTAAAATACTTGGGAACTCCTCGCAATGTTGCAAGGGCTCCTCCAGTAGGTGCAAAAGCTGCACCACCTGCTGCTAGTGGTGGAGGCGGCAAGGGACCCTGCACGACATGACTATCTCCTGCCTCCACATCATCCTCCTCATCCTCTTCCCCGCTACTCTCGGAGAAAACCTCAATAAAATGTGCTTTGCCAACAGCACATCTATGTCCTGGTGCCCACAGCTCTTGACAGGTAAAACACAACCGCTTCTTCTTCAACTCCCTCCTGGCATCATCATCAATCTGTGCTCATCCTAGATTCCCCTTCGGAGGCAGAATCTTCACATCCTTCCCCTTAGGCTAGAAAGCCTGTCTCTGGGGATAAGGTGTCCGGGTCTTGGGTAAGGCATCCTGTAAGTCCCGGGTCCTGCTGATAGCATCCTGGAGTGTGGCTGGTCCAGTGGACCTGACTAGACCCTGAAGTGGCTCTTCTAACCCCTCAACAAACATGTATATCCTTCGTGTCGTGGATAGATCTGGCACCATCACTGAAATCCTCAGGAAGTCTGCAATGTAGGTCTCTAGGCTCCCTGACTGTTTAAGCCTCGTTAGCTCAACAAAGTGATGTTCCGGATCCCTCCGGTCAAACCTCTCCATCAATCTCCTGGTGAACTCGACATATGTCATCACTGTGGAATGTCCGGGTGTAACCATCCCATGAAACCACCAATCCTGGGCCTCACCATCCAAATGTAATGTCGCCACCTTGATGGCCTCTGCCTCCGACATCTGCTTAAGCTGGAAATAGATGTCCAGCTTCTTCACCCAAGACCTTGCCAAGCTGTTTGATGAACCATCAAACGTAAGCAAGTGGAATCTACTAGTTGTGCGGTGGGTGTCTCCATCGTGATAATGTCGGTGTCCTCTATGATGGTCGCAAAGTCTACTATCCCGCTGGAGCTGAACAAAGTCTCTGAATGAGAGAGCGTCCCTGAACTCCTGCCCATATGCCTGGTACTTTGCAAAATAATCACCCATGTGACCGGGCTCTACCTCCTGCTGGGGTCTAGCCCCCGTGTCTTCTCCTAGGAAAGTGAGCATGGTAGACCGTGTAGGGGCATGTGAGGCCATCTGTTGCGTAGTGTCACGCTGAGTGGCACCCTGCTATGGAAAATGGTGGGATGTACCCGATCCCTCACCAACCTGGAAAACCCATGGGTTCTCACACTGTCTAGCCTCTACTGCCGTAATCTCTGCCCCATCACCTCGATCTACCTCGACAGATCCTGCACTGGTTTGAGGAGCATGTCTGCAAATCTCTTCCCGTCCTCATTTGCGATCAGATCCTCCTACTCTGCGTCCACCACAGGCTCCTCCTGTTCTGTGTTCATCACAGGCTCCTCCTGTTCCGTGTCCACCACCCGAACACAGTCTCCCTCTCTGTAGGTGTTCTCCAACCTACGCCCAGTGCCTCTGTATCTCCTACCTCTATAACAGATGTAGGGCTTTTCCCCCAGTGTCATAGATTGCTAGCTCCACACGCTGAGCCAGATCTATGCTCTGATACCACTGTAATATCTCGTTTCAGGGATATTCCCCAAAACCCTAGTAACTCCAACCAATTACGTACAAGTGATATAGTAACCAGGAAGCTCAAAGTGATATAAACAACAGTAATGCAACATACAATAATATAAACACGGAATACAAGCAGATACTCAAGAAATGTAGAGAGAAATGCTAAGCCATTTTATTATACTGAGTAATGGAAAGAATACAGGAAGTGATCAGAAAGATGGCACCTCGACTTGCACACGGCAAGTGAAGAAATACACTCAAAATAGTAAAGGAATGGCCTCCCTCTGAACTGCGTCCAAACTGCCAGAGAACTGTTATGTTGTTGCTACTGCTGAAAACAAATGAGGATTTGGGGTTGTTTCCCTCCTCAGAAAATGTTGAAACTCTGGAATCAACCTCTACTCAATAAACCCAGAAAAGCCCAGAAAGCTTTTCTCAAATTGCTGACCCCCGAAAACCACCCCCTTGGGGATCTGCGCTGTCCCTCCAGGCTCTATGCTCCCACTAAATAGAACCCTCCAAAATTCTGCCCGAAACTCTGCCAAAATCCTCCAATAAGGAAGGGTTGATCCCTTGCTCAATCTTTCGGCTCAAATCCTCCACAAAACCCCAATCCGGAACTCCCACCAAAAGGAACTATGTCCCTCTCTCTCAAGACAGCGCAGTCCTCAAATGCTCAGCTCCGCCTCAACTCCAATGATCAACACTACTGCAAAAGACTGCTGGAAACTACCTTACCCGCGCAGGCACTCGAAGTCCCTCGGGGCTAAGAGTGAAATCTTCGAACGGAGACACTCGATGCACTAAACAGTGCTACAGACAGGCTAAACAGCCAGCATTCTCTAAGTCGAAATGACTAGCTCAAATGCACATAATTGAATGACCAAGGCCCACCTCCTCCAACGTAGTCTTTCTCTTGCCACGCGTTCCTCTCCATCTGCGCAGTCCCTCCAAGTGTCTACGTTGGCCCCCTTGGCTCCCCCTTTAAGTTACAACATTGTGCTACTAGGGAGTGACTTTATTCCAAAAATGAGTTATAACCCCCTTTTCTCACCTTTTATTTATAAATAACTATAGAAGGCAAAATTGAGCAAAATCAAATATTCCAATTAGCCATGGCTAATTAGGAATATTACAAGAGATTAGTCTTTGACTTTAGTCCAGTCGAACCTCCTTTAAGGCCTTTGGGTTTTAGGAAGGGTGCTCCAGGGAGGCTGTAATTGAATTAGTGTGTCCATGACATTCCATACCACTTTTCCTTGCAGCCCCCTTGTAGAAGCCATCATTTGACATGAAAGTTACAAAAGTTACTTCATCTTCTAACACTCTCTACAATAAATAAACTGTTATTTTTTTGTAAGAGGTTGAGCTAGAAACTCTACAGAAGAGAAGCTCCTTCACTTCTTTTGGCACGGTTGGAAGTGAGAGACTTCTCTCCCTGGGAGTCTATTTAGAGATCTCTTGGATGTGTTTGGGAGCTCTGCAGATATCTTGTGGGTGAGGCTGTGTCTCTGATTTTAAATATTATTTTTGTTTTGCTGAAGCAATCTATACATGTTCTTTTTGGAAGCAAGAATTTGGTATACTATTTCCATTTTCTGTTGGGCTATCATTGGAGTTTTCTCAATGACTGTTGTTGTTTCTACTTATGGATTGAATATATATACAGTAACATAACTCCTAGTAGTTGTAATCTCTTTGAGCATGGGATGTTGTCTACAGATGCAATAACCCCAGGTTTATTTTTGCATTATCCTTTATACTATTTATTATTATGATACCTTCAGTCAGCCCCACTAGGAAACCAGATGAGCTTAGAAGGAAGAAAACACACCTGTGCAAACGCTGAAATTGCCATAAGAGGTAAGGTTGCCAATGCTACAAGTGCCAACCGCCACTCCAGCACTAATCCAATGACAAGAGTCACAATAACAGCAGTGGCATCTTGAACAAGAATTGAAAAACGGTTGCTAAATGCTGCTCTAACAAATGTAGCATCATTTGCCAATCGCATAGACAATGAGTCTGCATTGTTTTCCTCTTCATCAAACCAACCAACTTCATTCCGCAATATTGCTGCAAAGGGGGACAGCATTACAATTAACTTACTTTTCAGATTCTTGATAAGCACATTAGAGAGCTAAAAACTAATTTAAATAAAGCTGAGCTGGCACAGTGTTTTCTTCAATATACAAGTTACCTGAAAACATCATTCTGCGAATGCGCTCTGTCATCTTTTCCCCCATAATACCAAAATAGAAATGTTGCAAAAAATTTGCCACCACAGTTACTGCACCCATACTTGTTATTGCCAGGCACAAGTTGTCTACATCATGTTTTGTATGTTTTGCATGTATTCTCGAATATGCCTCTGCAATCTGCACAAGGATGAATGCAAGAAGTGGATTGAAAGATCCAAAAATAGCAGCTCCTATGCTGCCAAGAAGAGCATAAAGCCATTCGGGAGAGCTTAATCGTGCAAGTCTCCAAATAGATGGAGGCTTGAAAATTTTAGAATTTGAGGATGCCTTATCTTCTACAGCTGCCAGGCTAAAACAAGATACCAATCTTCCAGGGAATGTTGAGCAGGATGGCACTTTTCTGGGATCAGATGTCAACAGAGTAGAGACAGGAGATTCAGGATCTAAAATACTTTTCGGTTGTTGCTGAGCTTTCTGCATGTCTAGCTTAGGTAGAGAGGGAAAACAAATCTCAAAGCTATCTTGCCTCTTTGTGGATGCCATCCTTCTCAGTGTATCTGATAACATACCATCTTCAAGAGTTTGCTCTGATGGTGGACAATCCAAACTGGTGGACTCATATGTATTATTATTTGTATCAGATTGTGTTGAATCATAAATTCTTTGATGCCTTTGAACAGATGTAGAATTTGCCATTTTTGGTGATGATGAACCCTCCTGCCTTTGGCTAGCAACCCCGTCATTTTGTATATGAAGCGTTGCTGATTTATAACTTCTCACAGGAGCTCTGAGAAACAAGAACAATAAAGCCTCAAAAAACAATAGGTTAAAATGTAATGAAAACAAATGAGTAAGAGATAACAGTTATATTGATGAAACCACAGTCAAATGAAAAAGAACGTATGGTTTTAGCCCTATCAAACAGAGGCTTTGCAATGACACATTTGATGTTCACAATGGCACATGACAACGGTTAAAAAGAACATAAATTATCATTTACTATTGGAGAGAAAATTGACAAAAACAAATTGGTAGAATTCACTTTAAATAACAAAACAAAACCTTTCAAAGTTCCTGTCACAAATATCAGCTTGTCCACAAAATCATTCAAACTTCCTGTATCAGCTTGAAGAGTTAAGTACTCTGTTATATAGGAAGAACTTAAGAACAAGATCTAGGTAGAAAATGGTAATTTAAAAGCAACCATTTGCATCCATGTTTAAAATATAAAGGAAAAATAAAACCAATGCATGACCTGAAGGATCACAAGCACCAAAACCAATCAAACAAGAAAATGGAATTGTCTCAGTCCAAAACGTGAAGCCAAATGTTATTTAGTATAGGTCGTAAACAAGAAACTAATGCCAAGATACAGAGTATGATATTTCGAAATCAAAAGGAAACCTCCAGCATGGCAAAAAATGTTAGTTTTTGGCAGCAGTGGATAGGTGGTCTAGTCCCTATGCTGTCTAAGAGGCTAAGGAACACGAGATCTTCGAAACCTAGAAAAGGTTTCACAAGAATTGCCTTAGAAACAATTCAATTATATTAATTGACCAATAATTAAATATTTTCCAAGTCAAACTTAGGAAAACTAGTTGATTAAATCAGATTAATTGAGGGAAATTAATTTTGCTCTAGCGACTTCCAAAAAAGTGAATTGATGAAGTCAAAATGATCTTAACCATCGATTGAGATGTGATCATGGCCATTGGTTTCCCAACAGAAGATTATAAGAGTAAGTCGATGGGATTTGGAGAAGACACACAAAACAGTCGAGCAGTTCAACAACCCAGTTGCAGTGATTCAGCAAGGGCGCAGTTGAAGCTAGGTAGACACTAGCAGCGAGGTATTCAACATTGAGAATTTCCGGAGAAATTCTCGGGAGGTTTTCTAGTGTTCGAAAGTCAGGAAAGGAGGCTGGGATTTCTAGCAAAGGAGGCTGATTTAGCTAGTGCGAGTAACCAGTTCCCCAGTGCGAGTAACCAGTTCCCCAGTGCAAGTTGTAGGAGCAGTATATCACTTTTAGTTGTGAGGAGAGTTGCTGGAAGGAGGTGCGAGTAGCTCCAAGAGGCTGAGGGAGTCAGAATGACTTGCAGAAAGGAGTCCTAGAGTCTATGCGAATTTCCCAAAGGTTGCAGTGCACATTCCTGGCACACAGTGTGGGTGCCAGAAAGGAGTGTGAGTGGCCAAGAGGACACAAAATCAATTTGCTGGAGGGAAAAGGGTTTTCTCAATTATTTTCTAGTGAGATAAACTAAGTCATAGGACACGTCCCTCAGGGTCACATATATCATATTTCACGTGTCGGACACAAAATATGACCTAAAACGTGTCCAAAAACGATTTTTATCATGTCCTCCAATCACAACACACTTATTGACATGGCAAAAAAGTGTCGTAACATTTTTGCCCCTTAGGACACGTGTCCCACGAAAAGTCACTCATAAAGCCCGCGCATGGTTCATTTTTTTGGTTTTTTCGATCATTTTTCGTTGTTGAAGCTCGCTGGAGACGTTGTTGTGTTGGAACTTAGTCATTGTTTGCTCGTTGGAGTCATTGAGTTGTATTGGAAATTCCTTCAGCGATTCCCAACTGTCAATTTCACATCAACCTGGGTCCTGGATAATAGTGTTCATGGTTTGGAGCTCGTGGTTTGGGGCTTAACTTCTTTTGCTTTTGAGCGTGTGGGGTCCAGGTCAGCATTTTCTTGTATTCCATACACCCATACCTATATAATTTGTATCAATGTATTCAGGAGCCTTTTTAGGTGTCGGTTGCCATTCACGATTTTTAACTTTTGAAATAGCTATCTTCATGGTCTCTATAGCTCGATTCATTTGCTAGTTCTCTAAATACTTTTCCACACACATTTCCCATGCTTCCACAAACATTTCCCATGTTTTGAAATTTGGTTTTCCTCCTTTTTCTAAAAGATGTTCGAGAAAGACTCTGCGGCCTGCATTTTCAATCATTCCTTTTGTGTTAATTTTAGGTATGTTCTATGCTTAAAGCAATTTATTTCAATTTTCACAGTTAGCTCAATATCTTTTCCAAGTTAGCAATCACATCTGCATAATAGTAAATTGCAGATAGAACATAAACATAACTCTGAGAACACAAGCCAAGACAAGAGGACACAATATGTGGCGCTAGCCAGGGACAAACCCCAATGTGGGGAAACCCTTAATCAATTCTTCTTATATGGACTTCAATAGTTCAACGGAGAGAGAGAGAGAGATAGTACATTTACAACAGAAGTCAACACTTTGACTTATCTAAATAAGAGCATAGACCATCTCTAAGAAGATGATACATGAGGTAGCTAAACTTAGTTGTCGACATGCTGCTTCAATTCATTCTCCAAGGTGACTCCATCACCATGTTGCACCTATCATTGTGTTGCTCCTCATCATCATGCTGCATCTCAATGTGTTGCACCATGCTGCACCCATCATCACTATGTTGCATCTCATCATGCTTCACTAATCATGATTGTACCCATCATTGTACTGTTGAGCTCTTCATTGCACTATGATGCACTGTACTTGCAGCTCCCATTGTTGTACCAATGTTGCACCATGTACCAGTGCTGCACAAATCAACACCATGATGCACTAGTACTTCTGTCATGCTGCCACACTATGGCCTATGGCCTAGCCCAGCAGCAAGATAGACTATGATCCACAATCTTAGGATACACACAAGACTGTGATCAACATGTACAACGTTGATATGTGTGTTATAGGAGCTTCTTCTCATCAAGATATCTGAAGAGACCTCTCCTATCAAACTGATCCAAAACAAGTCAAAGCAATGACTCAACACAAGTTACTAATGGAGAAGAATACATACCTCTGCACTTCTATTTATGGGCAGTGTTTTGGTCACTGGTTAGGGCTCCCACTGTAACCTACAGCAACCCAACAATCATGTCCAAAACACATCTTAAATTATGTGGCCTCCTCTCCTTTCCAAGTTAAGTGAGCTCGCTATTTGAGGAGGCACCTACAACTCCTTGTATAGGGATGTTTGACCCTTAAAACAGTACCTACAAGCCTGTGGCCTAATCACAACAGGAAGGTTCCTTTACTCGGCCTATTACAAGGGAATATCCCTGCGTTTTCTAGCCTGAATTGTCCCTAATTATAGCGGCACTCTAGCAAGGTGCTTCGGCCCTCCTTCCAGCACTCGGTCACCTGAAAACGTCCCTTCAAACCTTCGTTGGGTTGCCTTCCTTACTGTGGCTAGGGCAGGATAGACCTGCATATTTGGGTAGCATGAATGGGCCTTCTTCACCATGCTATATCTCTTCATTATGCAGGGTAGAGGGCAGGTTAGGCAGCGTGTAGAACTAGGGGTCTCCTCCCTTGAACTGCGGCTAGAACATCCTCTTTAGGACTATGGCTAGGGCATCTTGTTTAGCCTTCAAATGTCCCTTCAAACCTTCGCTGGCCTGTCTTCTTTACTACGGCCCTCAACAGAAGTATTCCCTCTCTTCTTCAAGTGATAGCGTATTGGATTAGGGCAGACTATGTCTTCCTTTCTAGGGCATCAACTAAGATTGCGTTAGACTTCATGCTAGGCTCCTTTCCTCCTGCGTCTAGGGCTTCCTCCTCTTAGACTTCTCTTCCACTAAAACCCAAAATAAGTGGAGAGAAATCAAGAGTGAGGTGTGTTGTAATGACTATCAAGTCACCTCCTTTTCTAGTAAAACTTTGGGCACATGTGGGGGTTATTTGGTTGCTGGCCAACCTTGACGAATTGTCCCATAACACAATAAATTCATATCTCCATGAATACTTATCGAAATCAGAAGATCTTTAGATCAATCCTACACCTCTCAATGAGAGGGTTCCAAGAAAAATATCAGTTTCCATAAATAAGATGACCCACATGGAGTTTGGCCCTCGTTGTCAATTTTAACACTCCCTCTCAACTAGGGAGAACTCCATATGTTGATCCATCTGCCAGACTATACTATCTCTGCCATCAGTGCCCTGCATTGCTCTTCTCTTCTTCTGTTGAACCATGAAGAAGAAGAATTGATCGAGAATGTCTCATACCATTCTCTACTAACCCGAAGTCAGTCCCATATGAAGAGAGTGTGTCATACCACTCTTACTGATCCCAGATCAGTTCCAAAAGAGAGTTTGTTATGTTGCTCTTACTGACCCGAAGTCAATTTCATTGATCCCAGATCAATATCAAAAGAGTGTCTCAAACCACTCATACTGACCCGAAGTCAGTTTCATTGATCCCAGATCAATATCAAAAGAGAGTGTCTCAAACCACTCATACTAATCCCAATTCAATTCCGAGAGAGAGTGAGTTATATCACTCTTACTGACCCGAAGTCAGTTCCAATTGATCCCAGATCAATGTCGATCATCCTAACATATGGAGTACGGTAGATACACAATGTGTCCATCGATACTACTATAGTCCCTAACTCCATTTCCCTACTCATTGTCCAAATGAGAGGTACTTCCCATGAATCCCAGACTGCATGGGTAGGATGCCTCGATAGGAGAACCACTCATCCTGTCCATAAGTCGCCACAGGGTATCACAGGGGAAGGTTGAACCATTCACCTTGTACACAACGCACCATTAGGGGAGGATGAGTCGCCCTATGGTCGCTTGTTGCTCCAAGAAGTACCCCAAGCCCCCCGGAGCTCCCAGAGCTCAATGCATGCATCATACAGGACCCTCATAAGAGAGTCTCTCAACGACTCCAAGTCGTTCTAAAAAGTCACAAATTTGACCTTTCCCCGAGGCTTTGACAGAATGTCGATGGAGCCTTCCTACTCATCGATGTACCATATCCCAGATAAAGTGGTACTTGATGTCTATATGCTTGGAGAGATCATAACACACGGGATTCCTCAATAGTTGAATCCCCCTCTGGTTGTCACAGAAGATCACGGTGGTATCCATCATGTGCCAAACGGCTCACTAAAGAGCTTCCTCAACCAGGCAGCTTCACACGAGGTCATACTCATAGCTATGTATTCGGTCTCAGCGGTGCTTATAGCAATCGACTTCTGCTTCCTGCTCTTCCAGGATATCGAGGTAGAACCTAAAGAGAACCAGAACCCATAAGTGCTCTTGCAATCCTCCACACTGCCTGCCTAATCAGCATCAGAATAATCATGCAGCTTCACATTTCCGGCAGTGTCTCTCAGTCTATGAGAGACTATGCCCCGAAGATATCTTAGAAGATCCTTGGCACCAGTCTAGTGAGGCCCAAACATATATGAGCTCACCATGCTAACTGCAAAACATATATCTGGATGGGAGTTCACCAAGAACATCAATGCTAGTATGAGTTTTTGAAACAGGCATTTCCCAAATCAAGTCTGGTATCCCTACCACATAACTTCTGAAAGTTAAGATCCATTGAGGTAGTCACGGTCTTGTACTTCACCATCCTAAATCTGGAATCCAACTCCCTCTTACTTTTGTAAATGACAGGGTCTACTATCAGAAAGAGGTTGTCCTCATAAGGTGCCAGCAGAGGTCTATCATCCACAATCTTCAAGGAATGGTTTGGATCGTCTTCACTCCTAGTGAATCTCAGCTTCATCAGACAGCTATCAATCCTCTCATATTAAGCCCAGGGTGTTTTGCATCAAGCCATAGAGGGCTTCTTTCCTCCACCCGCATACATGAGATTCCTGATCATGAATCTCAAACCCCTCGAGTTGTTCCAAACTTGTGGACTTGCTACATGAGGGGAATGGTCCCCTTCTAAGATTTTCCTTCGGTACATCTCGAACATGTACCTTCATGCTCTTCTTGAATCAGAGAGCTTGATGCAACTCTGATTATTGCACATGATCCTAGTCGCCTCCATATTCCTTTTGAATAGGTTCACAAGCAATTTTCTAATCCATATGGCCTCACACGAAGCTGTGCTTGACGCCATATATTCTACCTCAGATGAGCTCAGAGCCCAATCTGCATCAGTAAATCCACTCAATCTGATATCCTTACCCCTAGTGTACAAGAGTCCATAATCAATTGTTCCCTCTAAGTATCTAAGAACATGTTTGGTTGCTGCCCAATGCGCCCTCTTCGATTACACCATGAACTGACTCAGGGAGTTGACAGCGTAGCAAATGTTTGGCATGGTATTAACCAAATACATAAGGAACCCTATGAGCTACCTATATAGGGTGGAATCAACATCCTTGTCTTCTGATGCATCAATCTTCTTCTAGTTGGTGATCATTGTCGTAGCCATAGGTCTACAGTCCTCCATCCCGAATCTTTTCAGGATTTTTGTAGCATACCTCCCTTGCCCAAGGAAGATTTCTCCCTTCTGCTGCCAAACATCCAACCCTAGGAAGTAGTGCATTTGTCCCAAATCCTTCATATCAAATTTTATGGCTAGATTCTTCTTGCAGTCCCCAATGAGTCTAGATAATCCTGTCAGAAAGAGATCATCCACATACAATACTAAGATTAACAGCTCGTTCCCTACAACCAGATAGTAGAGATTCGGATCCGCGTCACTCTTGACAAACCCCATCTTCTGCAAGTAGCCATCTATTCGACCATACCATGCTCTCGGTGCCTGTTTCAACCCATACAAGGCTTTCTTCAATCTTGCATACATGAGACTTCTTCTCATGTGTTTCAAAGCCCTCTAGTTGCTCAATGTATATCTCCTCTTCTATTACCCTGTTCAGAAATGTTGTTTTGACATCCATCTGATCGATCTCCCATCCCATCTGAGCTGCGAGAGATATCACAGTTCTAATAGATGTATACCTCGCTACCAGGGCGAAGGTCTCTTCATAGTCAATCCTTTCCTTTTGAGCATACCCCTAGCCACAAACCTGGCCTTGTATTTCTTAACACTGTCGTCTACAGCATATTTGATCTTGTAGATCCATCTTGAACCTACCACTGATCTGTCTTGAGGTCTTGGCATCACCTCCCAGACATCGTTTACCATTATGGAGCTATATTCCTCCACCATCGCATCAAGCCAAACCTGATGTTAAGCTGCCTCCTTGAAACTAGCAGGCTCTCCATCCTAAGCTATTAATCCTTGATATCTATCTGGCTGTTTTCGCTCCCTCTTATTGTTTCTTGGCGCACCGATGAATTCCTCTGCATCTCGTAGAATCTGATGAAGTTCCCTGCTAGTTCTTCCTCTGCCAGTAGGTGCTTCTGTTCGCTCCTCCTCCTCATCCTGAGAATCTTCCTGTCCTAAGGAAGAATTCTTTACTTCTATTGGTTGAAGAGGCTTAACCAACGACTCCTCTTTCGACTACTCCTCGGAAGGCATCTCGTGAGATCTTCTAAAAGCCCTGTCCTCCATGAACTTTACATCTCGTCGTACTACTACCTTCCTGCCCCCTCGAAGATAGATTCTGTATGCCTTAGCGTTCTCGCTATATCCCATCAGATATCCCTTTTCTATAGCTTGATCCATCTTCTTCCTCGGTTCTTCAGGTATGCGACAATATGATAAACTCCCAAATATCCTGAAATGACAGACTTCTAGTGTCTTCCTTGTGAAGACTTTCTCTGGAGTAATCTTGTCCAATGCCCGATGAGGAGTCTTGTTCTGAACATAGACTGTTGTGTTGCATGCTTCTACCCACAGGAATTTTGGCATATCCTGATCATACATCATGGTCCTAACTGCTTCTACAATAGTCCTATTCTTTCTTTCTGCTACCCCATTCTACTACTCCGGATTGTAAGGAGTTGTCCACTCTCTTTTGATGCCCTCCTTAGAGCAAAAATCAATGAAGTCTTTATCGATATATTCTCCACCATTATCTGAGCGCAAAACTTTTATTTTCTTCCCAATCAGATTCTCCACCAGAGCCTTGAACTCCTTGAATCAACAGAAAACCTCATCCTTGGTTTTCAGAAAATAAATCCAAGTTTTCTTTGAATGGTCATCAATGAAGGTAAGGAAATACTCGGCACCACTGAGAACTTTGACAGAGATAGGTCCGCAGATATCTGAGTGTATCAATCCTAGTACACTCTTGGCCCTATCTTTGCTCCTAGGAAATGTTGCCTTGGCATACTTTCCTAGAACACATCCCCTGCACACATCATCTCGTTTCGTACTCAGATCTGGAACTCCTGTTACAGTGCTCCTGAGAATTCTCAGAGCTCCACGGTGCAAGTGACCCATTCTTCTGTGCCATAGTTCGCTCAAGTCCTTGTCTCCATGACTGCCTATTAGTGCCATTGGTGATTCTAGTTGCAATCTATACAACCGATTACTTTTGATCCCGAACTGCACTTTCCTTTTCCAACACGAGTGTTTGACGTATACCTTATCTTTGATGAAGTAGACGTCATAGCCTTGCCTCGTAGTTGTGATATGGAAAGTAAGTTCATCCCCAATCCTGGTACATGCAACACATTTGTAGCATGAAACCATTCTCCCAATTATGTCTGAAAGACTATGGTACCCTTCCCTACTAGAGTACACTTTGCCTTGTTTCCCATGGTGATCTGAAAGTTCATCTTCTCTTCTCGATATTCTAAGAAACACTCCCTGATTCCCGTCATATGCCACGAGGCTCCACTATTTATATACCATACTTCTGATGATGCAGCACTAGTCATACATGCCACTTCTTCTTCCAGCCTAGAAGCTAACATAGAGAAATCGACATCTCTTTCTCTTGTGCAATCTTTTGAAAATTTTTGTGAGTCCCTTTACGTGGATGCCTTTGCATCGTGATCTCGACCCATAACTAATTTTCCCATCCTGTCTCTAATTACTTGCTTCGATACCATGTGAAAATTCTATCACTGCAGCAACTAATTTACTTTTCCTACTTATTCCACAATAAGTTATTCATGAAATAACTTCAGTAAACATTAAAATAAATATTGCAACAGATATCACACTGTAATATAGAAACAAACATGTGCACAAGAATCAACACATTGACACAGTTATTTTGGACAACAGTCCCCGGAAAAACCCAATGCAAGAAAATCGGGGCAACAAGGGAGGTTTTCATTATTCAGCAATTCTTCAGTATAACAGGTTGCCAAATTGGCTTACCCACAGAGAGAAATAATTCTCCAACACTTTTCTTGATCCCAGCGTCAGCTCGACTGACCTTTGCGTGGCTCTCCAACCCTCTATGTCAACCCTAGACCTCTCTGCGTCACCCACGCGGGCCTAGCTAGTGATTGCGCAGTCTTCTGCTGCCTCTACGTCTACCTCAAAATCCCTGTGTCTACCTCTCCTTCCTCAGCGCTGATCTTTAGTTGTTGATCCCGCCTCTCTGCTCCGTACTTGTTGCCTCCTGACTACTCACCAGCAGTGTTGATAATATCGGTATCGGGAAAATATCGGCGAGGGTCCATAAAATATCTTATCGGCAATATCAGCGAAAATATCGGCAAGCATAAAAAATGCATAATATATTCATTTTTTTCAAATTTTTAAACATATAAAGCAATAACAACATGAAATAAACACATCGGCACATAAATATGAAGAAAAAACTTATATATATGATGTCGAATAGAAATGATACATCAAAGGAGATACCAAATCCTGCTGATCCCTGATAATTGTCCATTCAAGGACTCAAATGTGGAGAACCAATACAAAA
>APFE031259602.1:0-20608 GCA_000404065.3 Pinus taeda | reverse complement strand
CATATATAAAAGTATCTCATCATCATGAGTTATATGTAGCATAACAAATAAAACTAGCAGCTATCTATCTGAAATCAATGCCCTCTCCCCCTTTTATGGGAAAACATGATGGGTTGTTTGCCAGGCCTGCCCCTAGTAGTAGAAGTCCCTGACCCTGCCTCTGCACCTAATGTCAAATAATGAGTGCTAGGTATGGGGCTATTGCTCTCCTATATCTATAGAAAATGGTGTTGATGCTGATGCTCCCGTAGTGTCCTCCTCCTCCTCCTCCTCCTGCTCCTCCTCTAAGTGTTGTTGCTCCTCCGACTCCGAGTCCTCCTCTTGCTGCCCCTGTTCTAATGGATCATCTGCCACTAGCTCTAACCATGAAGGTGACTCCTCCAAGATGGGCTCCTTAGACTCCACCCTCCATGGAGACAATACATCAATATTGTCTAAGGAAATGGCATTTGGATCCATTGGTGTAATGCACACACACCAAATCGTTGAGGCGTGCAAACGCCAACCTATAAGAGTGTCAAAAAAAGTAATGAGTCTTGACTCTTGACTCTTGACACTTGAAGGTCATAAATTAAAAATTAAAAATTACAATAAGTGTAATTGCTCAACTGAAGGCTTGAGCTCAAAGTTATACCTGTTGCGCTTTTTGGTGTGTATTTTCTCAAATACACTCCAATTGCGCTCACACCCTGAAGAGCTACATGTTTGACTCAAGATTCGTATGGCCAATTTCTGCAAATTTGGTGCCCTTGCACCATGGCTTCGCCACCAAATATCTACAACAAAATAATGAAATAAAAAATTCAAAATCTTAAAACATAATTAAACTTTCAAATATAAGTTACATAATTGAACTTTAAAAAAATAGAATTATAAGTAAGGAAATTCTAAATTGAAAATTCTAATTTCTAATGAGTGATGACTTGTCACTTACGTGGCATGAAGAGGGTCCTTTCCCTAATAGCATCATCAAAGCCAAATAGGCCAACACAATCCCGATAAAACTATATCTCGCGATTGATTTTGCTACAAAGCTCAGGATCAGGTACCATCCTCTAAATACAGGAATGGAGCCCTTCCATCACCTCGCCATCAAAATCAAAGTTGCATTTGTATGAAAATGCAGGGTTGAGGAAGAATGCTACTGCATGAATGGGTTGATGAAGCATCCCTATCCACAGACTATCAATGACATCCCATAACATCATCTGCCTATCAAGGCCAACTGAACCCTTGTCTGCATAATAGGAACAAATGGCCTCCTTGGCCCTATCCATGCCCTCATACAAATAAGCCATTGCAGGCTTCTCCCCATGCACCAATCTAAGAACCTTTACTATAGGTTCACTAATTGCACATGCTTCTTCTACTCCATGCCAAAATGTCTCAGAGTACACCATTTCTGCAATGGATTTCCCATCATGTCTCCTGTTGTATCTACAATTACGCCAATCATCAGACACAAACATTTGCTTCAACTCGAACTGACATTGAAGCAAAGACTGAAGAGTAATAAAGGTTGTGGCAAAACGTGTGATGGCAGGACGCCACAACTCCTTGTTTCTAGCGAACCTCCTTATGAGGCTAAGAACAAAAGCATGGTTATAAATAAACTTGGGGATGCTCCTAGCCATATCAACCGCCTCCTTGATGAAGGAGAGTTTCCCCATATCCTCAAGCAACAAATCAAGACAATGTGCTGCACACGGAGACAAGAACAATGTGGGATGCCTCTCCATAACCATTTTGCCGACAGACACATAATTAGCTGCATTGTCTGTTATGACTTGCACCACATTCTGCACACCAATCTCCCGAATGAACCCATCTAACAACTCACATATCGTTGCTACATCTTTGATATGTTCTGATACATCCAACGATTTAATAAACATGGTACCTTTAGGACAATGTACCAAGAAATTTAGAAGGGTCCTACCCTTCCTATCTGTCCAACCATCAGACATCATTGTGCATCCAGTAACTTCCCATGTCTTTCTCAACTCCGCCAATCTAGAGTTGATGTCCTTCTTTTCTGCTTGAAGAATTGGCCCCCACAACTCCTCATATGTGCCACTTTTGAACCCTGGGCCCACAACAGCAATAGCATCACACATTGGCTGCCAAAATGGATTGATTTTGGTGACGCTGAAAGGTAAGTTGCTCCAGAAAATACACCTCCCCATGACTCTATCTGCTTCTTGCTTCTCCTTCTTTTTAACAAGTGATTTTATGCCAGGTTGTGCTCCAAGTCTTGTTCGTGGAACAAAAAATGATGACCTCGCAGTCGCACTATCAGTAGTAGGTGATGGTGTGCGAGTTGTGGAGCCCCTCCCACTAGGGCCACTACCCTCAACATCAAAATCAGGAGAAGATATCCCGAAAGATCTACCTGCACGTTCAACTTTGTTTCTTTCTACCTCTTCCTTCTTTCTGTCCTTTTCATCAATTGCCTCAAGAGCTTTTTGTATAAGCTCCGGACTAGAAACTGTACAAACCCCAACATCATGTCCACTGAGTCTAGCAAGATGGTATTTTAGTCGTGTAACGCCACTTGTCATCCTGGTCCCACACAATTTGCATGTAAGATATGCACGATTTGTCCCACCATCAGGGTTCCCATACTCCCAAAATGGGTCCAAGGCTTTTGGTTTATTTGTATTTTGTAGTGGGCTAACTCAAACCTAGGGCACCAAAAAAAAAATCGAATTAGTAGCTTAATAAATAATACTAATAACCACATCATTTTACAAAACAATTTTTTGCTACATTATTTGCAAATTTGCAATTTTGCAATGTGAATTGAAAATTGAAAATTCATAAATTCATTTGAAATTTCATAAATTCATACATAGAATTTACTTTTAGAAATAGGCAACGGTAAACCTACCTCATTGTTTATAATAAAATTAATAAATAGCCTCTGCAACTATGAACTCAAAAAAAATGGAGTTTGCTCTCCAAATATGGAGAAAACTTGAAAACTTAAAACCCTTGCATTTGCTCATGGGCATGAAAATCTTTTCAAATGGAAAAAAAAATCAAGCAAAATGATTGTAAGCAAATAGGCAAGCAAGAACAATCCTAAAACTAACAAAAAATTCATTAAAATAGGGATTTATTTGAACATACATCTTAATGGAAGAAATGAAATTATCACACTATTCTTGAAGCTTAGATCAATGAAATCTTCGTTGTTGGTGGCGATAATAGCTATGGAACACTCAAAGCCTCCTTGGGAACAAGCACATAGCTCTCCCCTTCCTTCTCCAGCAATCAGAAATGAAAATGATTGAAAAAAAACCAAAATTGGACTTTTATAACCCGCGCGGAAATTTTTGACTGCCGTTGGGCGATATTTTCAATCGTTGTGCAATATTTTGCCGAAATATCAGCGATATTTCGGAAATATCGCGATATTTTCTCGGCGATATTTTGGCTCGCCGAAAATATTGCGATATTTACGAATATCGCCAATATTTCAGCGATATTATCAACACTGCTCACCAGACCACTGGTTCAATTTCTCAGCTAACCCCACTCCAGAAATTGAACTGACTGGTCTCCCTCAGTGTGTTCTCCAAGTGACCCTCAAGCCTCCTCTTATACTTTTCTCGTTGACACATCAACAGCCAAGATTAAGTCCCTAATCAACGGCTAAGATTAGATCTGGATTGATCCATGACTTTTGGACCATTCTAACACAGTTTTACATTAATTCACATTAATATTTTATTTCCCCTAAGTTTAGACTTAGGGACTCCATTAAAAATATTAATTATTTTAATATCTCCCACCCAAACTGTTTAGAATCTGCCCAAACCCTTTCTGGGTATTGGAGATCTCATGCGCCTTAACCTCTCCACCAATATTCGTGGCTAGAGCACATCTGATGTTGCCCCAAATCAACATCCTGGCTCTTCTTCTTTGGACATGGTCCCTGTGAAAAGAGAATAGGATTCACTAAAAGATTCTTTGTTGCGAATGTGTCGCTTTGCTTTCTCTTGGGGTAATAGAAATGGAAATTTCTCGATAGGTTTTGAGGCATGCTGAATGGGTACATTGTGACTAAACAACATAGAGGTTTGGATATTTCTATCTTTGGAGGATATAGAAACTTGCTCAAATTTTTCAGAAAGTTTTTCCATAAGAGTCTAAAATACTTCTGTGCCAAAAAGAAATTTCAGATCTCTTAAAAAGAGGATTGATAAGAGAATCTAATAGTCCCTGGAACTGCTACGGTTCTATGTAAATAAACATTCATAACAGATTAGAGGTGTTCCCAGATTAGTCATAAATCACAAACCTCTAAATTCTATACTAGCAGATGATACATATCCTATTCCCCACAAAGGAAGCCTAATAAGTTGAATAGCAAGAGCTAAGGTTTTCTCCAAATTTGATATGAAATCTAAGTTTTGGCAGGTTGCGGTAAAAGAAGAAGATAGATTCAAAACTAACTTCAGCATTCCTGCTTGTCATTATGATTGGCTCATTGTATATATTGATGATGTGTTAATCTTCTCTAAATTTGTAGAAGAACATTTCAAACATGTACGGACTTTTACACAGGTAGTCAAGAGAAGTAGGCTCGTACTAAGCAAGAAGAAAATGGAATTATTTCAAACAAAGATCAAGTTCCGGGGACATACTATTGAGGATGGCCAAATCACATTACAAAATCATGCACTTGAATTTGGTGATAAATTTCAAATATGATCACAGATAAAACACAATTGCAAAGATTCCTAGGTTTGAACTATGTCAACAACTTCTATGAAGGATGTGCCCATGACAGAAAAATGTTAACTTAAAAAGATTGAAAAAAGATAGAGCACCTTGGAATTCAGAACATACCAACGCCACCAGACAAAATAAAATCTAAGGTAAAAACTTTACTTATTCTCTACCTTGCAGATGAGGATTTGCCAAAAATTGTAGAAAGTGACGCCAGCAACATTGAATAGGGAGGTATTCTCAAGCAAACTAAAGAAGGAGAAGAACAAGTTATACAGTTTGCTTCAGGCACGTGGAACCAAGCAGAACAAAACTATTCTATAATTGAAAAAGAGGTAAAAGTTGCATGGAATTGTATAGACAAATTTGACATCAACCTCATACGTAAAAGGTTTCTTCTCAAGGACTGATGCTTCTGCTTTAAAGAAAGTATTAACAAAAGACATCAAAAAGTCTGGAGAATCCAAGTTTGTCATGTAGCAAGCTTTCTTTGCAAATTTTGATTTTGAAGTCGAGCGTATAAAGGGAGAAAGAAATTTTCTACCAGATTTTTTGAGTCGGAAATATCTAAAAAAAGAAAATCATCTAATGGTTATGGTCACTGAATGGGACCCTAAAACACAGCAAGAAGAATTTAGAAATATCCCAGACAGCACCTCATGGCCAATCTAGGCTAAAAAATGGAAACCCACTTGGCAATTAAGAAACACCAAAGTAATGGATGCAAATCTACAGCCTAATAAAGACTTACAACACCTTGTACCATAAAGAAAGATTTACCCTAAGTCCAACACTTGGATACATGATATGGTGTATAAGAATTCAATGACGTATTTTGATCTTGCAGACAAAGCATTAAGATAAAGTTTTCATGATATCAATCTGATATGGAATGAAGGAAGCAATAGAACCAAAACATTTCATAAATATTATACTATCAATAGAACCAGATATCCTGAACATCCGGCAAGAATAAGGTGGCCACAAAAGGATCCAAGCCTTGTATTTCTTGACACTGTCTATAATTTCCAGGGCTATAAAGATTGCTAGTGGGATCTCTTATGCAAAGAAGAAAGATCAGAAATACATAATACATTATACATTATTAAAATTTGGACCTGTCTTCATTACACAGTTATTGTTACAACCAACTTGGTTACAGGAATGGTGGAGATCGTATGGGATAAATAACACTGTTGTGGATCCAAGGTACTTTGAAAGAGACTTTCAAAGTGATTGCTAGGAGTGCATGGAGTGTAATGGCATAGAGTGTTTTCACCTTCCTTGTAAGACTATTGCAGATCTAAAAAAAATTATGATGATCGCATATTAGGCTACATCATGAGAGGACATCATCATTGGTTAGTCTTAACCAAAGTAAACCATCAAATTATCCTCGGGAAACCAATGATTGTCCGAAGGATTTATACAAAAGCATGGGAGACTAGTGGGGCATACCATCATAGTAATGGCAGATTCCCTGGTACAAATCCATTGGGAACATAACCTAAAAGACTCCAAGGGTTCTCATGGGCTTCTCCTCAAAAGCATCCACAGTGTACAGTAATGTCTTGTCACTTGACTTTGATAGTGACCGATTTTTGTGGTATTTTACAACAAAAATATCCACATTGTAAATATCTTTTCTGTAGGATTTGGAATAATCTCTACATTGTAAAAATTCTGATTTTTCAAGACTCGCAGCACTTCTCGGACTTTTGGTGTGATTTGATCCACATCTTAGAATCTCAGTACGATATTCTGATTCTTGTCCCTTACTCATCCTATAAAATGAGAGAAGTAAGGTTCATTGAGTCATTCAGAGTCTGAGTGAGAGTCTTTTGTTTTGAGTCTGAGATAGTCTCCCTGCTCTGCATCTGCGAATCTCTGTGTTCGATCTGCTTGCATCACAAAGAAAGTCTCTTTTAGAGTCGAGTTTGAAAAGCCTGTGTATCAGGGCCTAACAACCTCAGTAAGAACCTAAAGTGGCTGAACTCATTAGGTTTGAATCTATATTGTTTCAGAGAATTCAAAGGCAGAGTCTACAAAGGGCCAGGTAGCCTTTGGATTGCATATTATTTTAAGGTGTAGCATCTAGTAAATGCCCGAGCAGTCTATCTCTGATTGAAAGTTCTCAAAATCTTCCAGCATTGTAATACATCTTTTGAAATCAATAAAAAAGAGAGGTTTTCAAATTGTTTTGCATGAGTTTTTGTTATGTTATGCTATTCTAAATACCCTGTGAGGGGAGGTTCATCTGAGGTTCACCGAGGATCGAGGAACATTTTGCTCGTGTTGGCAGGAGGTCGTTGAAGAGCATTGTTATGTGAAGATCCAGAGGTTTGTGTACAGGTTCGTGTGAGAGTTCGTGTATCCATCACAGAAGGCATAGAAATTGGACAACGTGCTTCATTTTTTCCTTCGGAGGAAGCCCCTGCAAAAATTGGTATTAGAGCTCGTAACGTCTGGTTCATACAAGTATTTATCTTTCAAACTCTCTCCAAAGATAACATGGAATCAGGAAGAAGATCTGTTTCATTCAAAGAACTTTAGAAAGAAGAAACACAAGAAAAAAAATTTGATATAGAAAATATGTTTCATAGTGCATCATCTTCAATGATTAACTCTGCAGAAATAGAGTTAATATAAAGTTAGCCATCAGCCTGATGGGCTCTCCCTTCCATAAGCCTGTCAGAAGTTTATGGTGATTTATTTGTGTTTCATTTGAAAGCTATAACTGTAGTCACTGTTAAAGAATGTGTCTCCCAGATCTAAGAAAATGTTGAATCCATTCAAACCATTTCCCTTTTAGATCCTAAAAAGCTTCAGGAAGAAGCTCGAAGACATGGTACTTCTTATCTACATCTTGCCTGTATCCAAGAAGGCATAAATTCTTTAACCCACAGAGGGCATAATACATATGTGTTGGCTACTATCAGAGATCTCACGCATAACAGATATATTGATTCATTAATTGGTGGTATTGTGGCTCCTTTATCAAATGGCCTTGTATGGTTTGATTGCCACCCAAATTTCTCAGTATTTGTGTACGATAAACACATTAAGGACATCCTCCAATTGCAAATCAAAACTAGTGGTTTTGATACGAAAAGAAAAAGGACAAACATTGCAGTTCATACTAGAGGGTGTTTCAGGCACAACAACACATTATATCCAACCATTCTGCATACACCTAGTTAGGAGTCAAAATCTAGCACCTTGGTAATCACAAAAGCTCACAATCAAAAGATTGAGCACCAGACCATCAAATGGGAAGATCTTAGCTTTCCTGAAAACTAGGTAGTAGATCTACCTCAATCGCCCAAAGTTCAAAGTATCACGACTTCTCAGATACAAGAAGGACCAGCTAAAGCTACAGAAGATCTACTTTGGATTGCAAAAGAATACAAGCCTGTCAAGCCACAAAATACCATATAAACCCATATCATATTTCATGTCAGCCATCTCCTTCCACATCTGTAAATACTCCATTTGTAAGCTGCGCACATGTTGATTTATTTGAACTCGCTCAGTTATTACATTTTTCCACCCTCGAAGAAAAATGCCATGTCTGCTAAACAGTAGTTTGCTTACAATCTCTCACAGATCTTGTTCTCCACAAAAATCATAATCCCAGGACTAGAGAAGCCCCTTCTACTGTTACTACAAATTCATGTCCAAATCCAAAATGCTCTGACATTCCATTTCCTAATGATTCATGAATTACCCACTCTGGAGAATGAAGACCCCCGTCTCACTGAAATGTTTAGCAAGATGTGACCACCTAGGATGCCAAAATATAGCATGGGATATGTTGAAAGACTATATAGTCTCATTCCATCTTCAAGATTTCAAAATCTTATTCCACCAGACTGCAAGAAGCCATCAAACTCAGGAATGTACAAATTCTTCTCCTGTGGAAATTCTGAATTTAACACATCAGAAACCCCTACTGCAATATCTAGTTTATTATCTCCTACTTGTTCTTTACATTAACGAGTTATTTATATGCATAAATATCGAGATAAACACAATTGCAGCCTTCACAAACATACAAATTAGCAACTGAAATAAATTGAGACAACACAAGGGACAGTGTTACTTTTGGACAATCATCCCTGGAAAAACCCAATTCAGGAAAACCGGTGTAGCAGATATGAGGGTTTTCTTATTATACACTTTTCTGAATACAATTAGGGTGCCAAAAATGGCTCACCCTTTAGCGATTATCCTCGGCAAAAGTACCTTGCTCTGGAGATAGATATTGAGTAATCAACAACCAGATGATGATTCCCACAGTGAATTTGATTGTTCCTTAGCTGGACAGCAAAAGCTACTCCAAGCTTCCTTCCAGAACTGCATCACCCTCTAGGGACTGCGTCACCCTCAACGGCGATGTGTTTGCCTCTCAGCTCCAAGTCTACCCTACGAAAACACCATAGCGCAGCTCTTTTTGCCTAGCGTCAGCTCTGCTAGCCTCTACGTCAACTTCTCGAACTCATGCGTCCTCAGCGCTGGCCCTCTAAGCCTCTATGTCAGCTCTCCCTGTCTCTGCGTCAACCAAGGATGCCTCTACACTGTCTCTCTAGCACTATCTCTGCCTCCCTACTATGTATTCTCGACCTTTTGCCGAACTGCCCCAAATAGAAACAAATCACTAAATTTCTCAACAAACCCTGCCCCAAAAAATCGAATTCTTGATCAACTTGGTGTATCTCCAACTGATCCTCAAGCCTCTTCTTATACTTTTCCTGTTGACGATTCAACGGTCGAGATTAAGTCCCTAATCAACAGCTAAGATTAGATTTGGATTGATCTTTGTTATTTAGAACTTTCTCACCCATTTTATATTAATACACATTAATATTTTAATTTTCCTAACTTTAGACTTAGGAACCCCATTAAAAATATTAATTATTTTAATATCTCTCCATTCGGATGGAATTTCCCCAAACGATTTCTGGGTCTTGGAGATCGTATGGAATTTCCCCACCAAATTTCATGGCTAGAGCACATCCAATGCTACCAAAAATCAACATCTCCCTCATGGATGGATGTCCCAAATGTAAGATCAATAGAGAATGGATGAAGAACATGCCAAATTGAGATCTCTATACACATCCTCAATCCAAAGAATTTAGTCTCAACACTTCTGTTGATGAAAAAAATATGGTCTTTTTCTGGAATGGAAAAAGTACATGGAAGAAACAAACTCATGTATCTCTTTTTATGTCTGGAAGAAATTAAAGGAACAACCAGAAGTACATATGGCAGATGTAGAAACTGCATCTGCACAAAACCATTTCTGGACAACTTGTGATGGTAGCAAGCTAGAAACAAATACCACATTCCCTCCATACAAGGGAATTATGCTAGGAGAAGCTAGCAACTTAGCCAAGGCCATTCCTTTAGTATTAAAAGATGATTCAGCCCTAGGAATAGATGGAAGGATCCAGAAGGCCAGTGAACAAATAAACTGGACTAATACAACAATTAAAGGGCTAGAGATGAATATGGTAAAAACTTCTGAACAAAAGGAATGTTTTGACTCACTACCAAACGTTGTACATAATGTGAATAAAGCTTTGAATGATGTCAAATTTTCAGTTTCTGTATTAAAAGGTTTTGCCAGAGAATCAACAGCACAAATTAAAAGCATAAAGGAAAAGGTAGTGTCTGAGTTCGACTCTACTTAGACTCTTATCGAAAAACTTTCTAAAAAATTTGAGCAACTTTCTATATCCCCCAAAGATAAAAATATCCCAACCTCTATCTTGTTTAGTCACCATGTACCCATTCAGCATGCCTCAAAACCTATCGAGAGGTTTCCATTTCTATTTCCCAAAGAGAAACCAAAGCAATACACTGGCACCAAAGAATCTTTTAGTGAATCCTATTCTCTTTTCACAGGGACCATGACCAAAGAACAAGAGCCAAGATCCTTATGACAACATCTTTTTCCTATATATGAACCTCTGTCTAGCCAATTCATTAGATATCCAGCTCTCGACCTTAATGACAAAGGGAAAATGCCCGAAACCCATACCTTCCAGTCTGGATCTTATAAAGAATGGAATATTGATGGCTTGAGTGTTGGGCAAATTAAGCAAATGATTGACCAGATGTACACTAAATATAAGCTTATGTGTATGAGAGGAAAATCTGAAATTGAATCCTACAAAACTCTCATCCAGTGCTTTACAAGTACGAGATGGTGGGAAGTAGAATCTTCTCCTAAATTACTCGCAAAAATGGAAGCAGAGTCTGTTAAGGATGAAGCTGGATTTGTTATCCACAATGAAAATGGTGACCCCAAAAATAATATGATTGGAGCATTAACCTCCTCCATTCTAGAATATTGGTGTGGAGCAACAATAGAAATTGCAAATAAACATGAGATGATCCTGATGAATCTCAAATGTAAGAAAATGTCCAAACATGAAGATTTCCACAGGGATTAGACACAAAGAATTTACGAAGTAAAAGAAAGTCAAAATGACCTATGGAAACAAGTATATTTAGCAGCATTACCCTCCAAATTTGTTGAATACATTCAGCAACAAGAAGTGTTCCAAACTTCTTTTGAAAACTATACATGGGAAGAGATATATTGCAACATAACAAAAACCTTGGTAGGACTTTGCACCAGCATGAAAGTCAATAAGTCATTACAAAAGATGTCCAGACTACCTGATAGCAAATCCATCTACAGTAAATATGGATTGATTATTGATGATCCAATTGTGCAAAGAAGAAAACATAGAAAAGCTTAGAAGAAAACTCATAAACAGTTGGCTAAAAGTCATCCTCATAAGTCAAATAGGCACAAGAAAGAATCATACAAAATAGCGCCCAGAACACACTACTATGAGCCCAAAGATATCCATCTTAAGTTTCAAAGAAAATATATGATTACATGTTGGTTATGTGGACAGACTGGACATACTGCAAACAAATGTCCTCAAGGAAGAGAGTCAAGGACCAATGTTACCAGACTCGGAATCGGCAATAAATCGGCGAGGCAAAAGAGCGAAAAGTTTTAATCGGATCGGGAAAAAATCGGGAAAAAATCGGCAAAAAATCGTTGAATTCATTAAATAAAAATATACACATATATTGAATTAAAAAAACCATTTTTCATTAATATTGGGTAAAGGCATGTCCAAACAATGCATAATATCAATAGATGTCCAAAATATCATGAATAAATAAGTATCTCATATATGTTATGAGTCCACACATGATCCAAAGCACTGAGTCTTGAGTCTAAACAATCATCAAGAATGATGTAAATTTAAACATGTTCATTTTTTAACAAACTCTAGTTTTACGAGGAACACATGTAGTGCTTTTGAAGGAAAAACAAGTACATATCAAACTTCTAACTTCTAGCCAATCACCCGTGGCATAGGACCTGATATAAGCATAATCAAACGAAAAGATATTAATGTCTAAGATTTTGTAGGCAAAGCAGAGACCGTTTTGCAATCTCTGCCTATGTTCACACTATCACGGTTTTAGATCTTCTCAAAGGTCGAAGGGCTTCCAAAAGTTCAAAAAAATTGCTCTCATTTATGCCACAAACCAGTGTGGTGAGATTCCCACACAAGTACTAATCAAAATCTGAAGCTTTACTGCTACACTTAGACAGGCCGCAATAGTTAGTTATGCCTGAAACCGATTCCAATAGTCGGTTTATGGTGCCAAATATGGGGGCAGTTAACACAGCTTGGGCATATATAAAAATATAAGTTTTGTACCTTTGTGAGTTCAAGCTTGCTGAGTTCTCTGCGCTCTAGCGGCTCGACTATGCTCCACCTCTAACAATACGATTTAGACAACAAACCCTTCAGAAGCGAGAGCCAGACCAATGAAACAGATCTATGAAGAATTGGACGACAAATAAAACAAACATCGATCTGACTACTTGTTTCACTTTGCAACAACCGAGACGACAGGAAGCGAGACCTTGCATGCCCACACGGACAATCGCTAACCCAGCGTTAATTTCGTTAATTTTACTGGCACGTTTTTGCTCGGATAAATCGCCCGGATCGCGAGTCAAACTCGCGTTGACCACGAGTCAAACTCGGTCAACGCGAGTTGACTCGTAAAGTTTGCAGTCGGCTCGTTTAGCCGCCGAGCAGAGTTTTAATCGCGATTAATCGCCAAACTCGGAGAGTCCTGTTTCACTGTCAAGGACAAATAGAGGCAAAAACACACAAGAATATGCCTCTAAAAGACCTAGAATCCACTTCAAGCAAGAAGTACACTTGATGAAGCAAAATTGTTGCAGTTCATCAAGATCATCTGATTCGAGTTTCTCTGAGTCTGAACATAGTGAAGAACCGGTGAATGTCCAACAGTGCAATTGCACGAATACTGATGAGTGCAACTGCAAACCTTCTGAGACAGACTCGGACTTTAGCTCAGAAATAGAAACAAACAAGGCACCAGCCAAAGAGAAAGTGTGTATGGCACAGACTATTGATGATGATCAATCAAAAGTTCTGGCAGGCGTCAAGATGTTTGCAGAAGGAGAAATGAAAGAAAAACTTCTAGAAACTTTTTTACAAATCAGACACAAAGATCTTGGTAATACCTCAAAAGGTAAAATTTCTAAAGCATTGTTTGTTGACGCTTCTTATGAGAAAAACACAATCTTTTCCAAGAAACCAACAGCATACAAAACCAAGGTCTTTGACTCTAGGAGAAGTCAGCCATGAGATGCATCATTTAAAAGAAGAAATAGTTGAGCTGAAAGCAAAAATCTCTCAAATAGAAAAAGGAACATGGCAAGAACCAGCAGAAAATCCTAATGTAGAGATCTTTGAAGATATGCAAAATAGTGGCATAGGATTTGGCAATATGAAGATCATGACCATTCAGTATCAACAGCACCATGTACTATTAAATGTTAATATACAAGGAGAAAACTTCACTCTCAAAACATTAATATATTCGGGTGCAGACATCAATGTTCAAACAAAAAAGTGATCCCAGCCAAATACTAGACACCTGCAAATAGGCAAGTCACTGGGGTAGGTACACAGGATTTTCAATATGAAGTCTCCAGTGCAACTCTTTGTTTTTCAAACTATTGTATGAAAATGAAGTTTGTAGTTGGAAATATTCCAATAGACTATATTTTAAGCAATATTTTTCTTGTTGTTGTTGAGCCACATGGATCATCCAGATTATGGGATGGAAAAGCTAGTTATTTTATATCGGTCCCTGATAACAAAGGTTTCTTATAAACCATCACATTGCCTTTTATTTCAACATCAAGAATATCTACCATGGTTCAGACTATGCAGGAAGTCAATCCAGCAGAAAGAAAACTGGGAGAATTAAAAGACTTCAAGTCCTCTCTCAAAATAAAAGATCAACTATAGTCCTCAAAGGTACAACAAAAAATCTCAGAGAGTAATTAGAAAAGGATTGTTGTTCTAAAAACCCAAATTCTTTCTGACATAGAAAGCAACACAACTTTTCATTACCTTTCAAATAAGGATATGATCGAAAATCATGCAAAAGTCGAGCCATGCCTATGAACATCAAATACAAAACACTGTGTCAAAAAGAAATCGCAGATCTCTTAAAAAGAGGATTGATCAGAGAATCTAGGAGTCCATGGAACTGCTATAGGTTCTATGTAAATAAACACTCAGAACAGAGTATAGGTGTTCCCAGATTAATCATAAATTACAAACCTCCAAATTTTGTACTAGTAGATGATACATATCTTATTCCCCACAGAGAAATCCTAATAAGTCAAATAGCAGGAGCTAAGGTTTTCTCCAAATTTGATAGAAACCATCCATAACAAATTGAGAAGATATTAACTTCACATTTCGGCAAGAGGAGAGACTCCAAAGGGCACAAGTATATTGAACCAACCATTTATCTATTAAAATACAAAAACCCCTTTTTAATTTTTGCACTAGTTTAGGTTCTTTACTTGCTATTTTGTACATTTTTACCTTATTAGCAAGGTAAAATCTTAAGAATAAGTGTTATAATTGATATATCTAAACCAGATTCAATACAACTTTGCATTACACAATATTTTACACTAGTGTTGTAGATCTGCAAAATGTACAAGGTTCTACCTCACTGGATATGCAATTTACAAAGTTTTATAGATCCCCAAGTAAGTATATTCACTCCAAAACTTTGCCTATTACTCTAATTTGTCTAAAAAGCATTATTTTCACCATTTCGCGTAAATTCATTTCATTTCCAGCCATAAAAAATTGCATATCTTAATTTGGAAATTTCCAGGCATTTATACAAATTAATCATTTAGCCACAAAATATGAAATTTGATTTCCCGCTAGTTGGAAATTGTGTTTCAGTCAAGTTTAGGTGGAGAAGAGAACCCAAAGGCCTCTACATCAACCCTCTAACCTTTCCACTCCCTGGACTAATCCTCTAGGAGTGTTTTGACGCTTGTAGGGTGGTGGTTGCAATAGTCCGAACAGACTATTGTTCCTTCTTTTTATGCAAACTTTATAATTTGTCACACAAGACGAGTTATTTTGAGCTACATTACTATAACCTATTGAAATTTCTAAGTCTAACTGTTAGAAACCCTTCATGTACTTTACTGATTTATTCCTACCTACTTGTTATGTTAATTAACAAGTTTTTTACCATGTAAATACTAAAAATAAATACAAGTACATGCTCAACACATTACAGATCATCAACTGAAGGAAACAGAAACAAGCACACAAGTGACATCGTTGTTTTTGGACTATTGTCCCCAAAAAAACCCAATGCGGGAAAACCGGTGTAGCTATATGAGGGTTTGATTTATTAAGCAGTTTCAGAATACAATCTAGGTGCCAAATCTAGCTCACCCAACAGAGCAAAATCTCGGCAGTGATACCTCTCTACTCGGAAGCAGATATTCCGGCTGAAACCCCAGATAAACACTCCGGAAGCTCCACAGCTCCAATCTGCCCCACAAAACTCCAGCATCACCCTCTAGGGACTACGTCAACTCTCTCTGGCCCAGTGTTAGCCCAATGTCAGTCTGGCTTGGCCTGCGTTAGCCTCTGGAGGCATTGCATCATTCATCATCATGATCATCAAATTTGCTGAAAACAAAGCAACGTTCATCAAGAAGTTAGAATGCCAACTTGGAGACATCTTATTGCCTTTGGCATACATCAATCTTGTAACAACATCCTAGCTCAGTTGTGCAATGTTTCAAGCTCTACACAAAGAGGAGACGGCCATCAGCATTGTTGCATACATCGAAAGGTCAACAGTCCCCAAAAGGTTGTCAATGTCCTATGCCCAAAGTGATCATCAAATGGGATTGAATGTCCTCTTTAAAGTGATGGAAAAACCTCATATGATCCTTCAAGGGATGGTAGTTGTACATGGGAGTCATTTGAAACATACTCTCGAAATCAAGTGAGATCATCGTCATAAGTATGTTATCAGAATCAAACTATTGACGAAACTGGGAAATGGTTAGAAGCGAATCACAACTAGTAAAAAAACCAAACCAAAAAACCATTCAACCAAAAAATACAGAGTATTCAAATTTTAAAGAAAAACATATATAGACATATGAATCCAAACCATTTATAAATAACTATGCAAAGTTTCTCATTTATATAGCAAGAGTGCATATAACCAAAATAGCACTTAGTGCAATATATCTTTGAACCAAAAATATATCAACAAAGAGGCTTTAAATGGCATCTAGTGTCGAAATAAAAAAACTCATGCTCCAACAAATACCTACATATCATCGAAATCATTGCCTAAATTGGGATCCTCATCAACAATATTACGCTCTAAGAATTAAAATAAGATAGAAAAAGCTTCACATGTCAAACCAGGAATTTTTTTGAGTGATAGGTACATTTTTACTAGGCTCAAGATAGAGGAGTTCAACAACCAATGCCACTAACATCAAGGTACAGAGAGGGCTTGGTGCTCTTGATTAAATGCTAGTTCTATACCCTCATACATAACATAATCCAATGGATACATTATAATCCTCCCAATCATAAATCTTACAAACTATTAAGTCTGTTGGATTTTGAGTGTGATCTAAATTCTACTTTCTCCATATGAAATCCAATGAAGTCAAAATCACTCTCAAACATCTTCAATCAATTAATGGTAATGTTAAAAATCTAAGTAAAATGATGAAAATGAATGATAAAGGCAAATATCTAAAAATTATTGTTTATAAAAATAAAAATAAAAAATAAAAAATGAATTAAATGTGCTCGGTGGCATTGTACTAAACCGACCAGTTTGGTGAACAAAGGTTGGATCAACACTGAACCATCCTTTTTCAATTCTAGACCTGAAGACGAATAGGTTTGGGTGTCAAAACGATCAATTCGATCGACTCCGATCCGGCGCTAATAACATTGTTAAATAACCATAAAAGTCACATAGTGGCCCATATCTAATGCAAAAGGCATTGAAGTACTTTACACTAGCATCATCTTCAAATGTAAACAAGCTACAATGCTTGGATCTTGGAAGGTTCTCAAAAGGGCCTTAACAAACAATTTTGAGGCCAATCATCAATCAGTAGGTGCAAGTGGTCATTGGTATGGTAGGGGTTTACTTCACAGAGAGTGACACATTCTTTGTACTAACTATCAAATTCCATCACATTTGAGCAATATGATGTGAAGAGAATGCAATCGCGAGACCTGAGTTACCCCTTTCCTCAGCCTATTTCTAGCACCCCTCTTGTGTGCCTTTTCCTTGATTTTCTTTTTCTTGCATATCTTGGTTTACAAGCTTTCATTGCTTCATTGACCCCTTTAAGATGAATCATTTATTGTTTATCAAGGTTGGGATATTCAAAGTTCCTTTCATTTTGATAGTTCAGCATTAGATTGGCACTAGGTGAGGGATAATCAAGGGGATAGGGCGTAGGCTAGGCTTTTGTCCACACACTTTCATTCATTCTTGCCAATATTTTGCATTTTATCATTATGGTACATGTTTTTTGCTTTCTTTATGCTACATCAAACTCCTAGGACAAATTTTCTGGGTTTGTACTCAAGGATATGGAAAACGGGGAATGAATGATGGTGATAAATAGCAATCAACCCGAAGATGGAACATGGATACAAGGAAGCGATCGAAAGTGTAAGTATGAATTATCATGGACACGTAACATCAATCAGTGTCTCCTATTTGTGCCCCTCCTGGACAGTGGAAAGAAAGGCCTCAATGAAAGTCACACTAGACTAGGGACAAGAGATAACCACCAAGGTGAAACATGGAAACAAGAATACAGCCAAAAGCAGTCTATCATCCAATGTAACTTGTATCCATACTAGAATGCCCTTAAACATTAAATGAAAGCACTTGTATATAAAAATGGTTAATGTACCCTATAATAAATGATCAACCTTCCTCTATTGAGTAAGCTAGATGAAATAAAGCACTGACTGGAGCACATAAGGAAGGCCTTTGGGGCTAGCTATCTATGGACCATCATAGGGCTCTTGGTTGGCAAGAGGGACAAATAGGAGAAAACTTTCATCCTAGGGATTACCCACTTGGTGAGTAAAAGTGGGAATAATAGAGAAAACTATTGAAGCCTAGTTGAATACCTTGTGAAGGATTTATGTTTTGGATCAAATCTTGCTGAATGTGACAACAGAGATATTTGCATAGAAATCTGGTTTGAAGGGCTAACACAGTGAATACCATTATTTTAGAAGTGTTTAAGTGTGGTATATTTTCCTCTTGGATGTCTTGATTGTTTTGTTACTAAATATGTTAGTGTTGGATCTTTCATCTTAATTCAAGTTGTTGCAAAATTTTCATGTTTATTGATACACACACCCTCGAGAATATTTAAAAGGTGGACCGCCATTTGGGCTCATCCAAGTAAATTTGAAGTATTTCATAAAAGAAACATAACGATAACTGCTGCATATTCATCCCAACTCTGTTTTGTCTCCTTATCATTAAAGAAAAAAGCTTTCAATGTTTGATCATTTGACTCCATAATGCCCTAACTATATAGGCACAAGTCCTGGTGCACCCATCCATTTAAGGTTTTATCACACATTTTCCTACAGAAAGCCTCCTTGTGACAGAGGAAAGCCAGTCTAAAGCAAGAGAGGGCATTCATAGTGTGGTGATGATGGTCAATCCCTCTTAGCTCCTCTAAATCTGCACTCGTGCTTAAGGGTTCAACCACTTTAAGTGCACATTTATGACATAACACATATCATTCCTCATATAGACAACTTCCATTGTTCAAAGATGTTTGACATATTAGTTAGCTACATAATACTAAACTACTACTAGGCTTTAGCTAATCAGTAACATGTAGCGTTAGAAGGAATTTCCATTTTGATAATTACATCTTGCCAAGTTCAATGAACAGAATCTTTCATACATATAAATTGTTTAAGCAGAAAAAAGCAGGAAGAATAACCAAAAGAAAGATGCCCACCACCTGACATTGAACTAAAACATAGGCACATGTTATTTAAAACAAATAATAGTTTGTCACGCACAAGTAATGCACACATGAGAAGTGTAGAAACAAAATGCATAATACCTTTTAGGAAGCTTTGCCACCTCTTCATATCGAAAAAGTTCAGCATATAAGCCATCAGCACTCAACAACTCTTCATGAGTACCCATTTCAGCAAGCTGGCCCTCTTCCATGACAGCAATCAGATCACAATTACGTATTGGACTTAGATGACGTGCTATGATGATACTCGATCGGCCCATCATAAGTATATTTAGAGCTTCTTGAACAGCCTGCTCAGCCTCGATATCAAGAGCACCAGTGACATCATCAAGCAGTAGAATACAGGGATTGAACAGCACAGCCCTTGCAATAGCTATCTTTATCTTCTGCTCTTCAGTCAAAGATAGCCCATCTCTTTCAATCTGCAATATCACTATTTATAAGCATATTGCCAATTCTTAATAAGTAGACTAGTGATCTCATCAAGAAAGCCATTATTTATCTACCTTAGTATCATAACCATTAGGAAGCGAGCCGATGAATGCATGTGCATGTGCAATTTTTGCCGCCTCTTCAACTTGATCTGTTGTTGCAGTAGTTCGTCCATAGATAATATTTTCCTTTATGCTCAAACTTAAAAGAGCAGGTTCATGAGTTACTAATCCTATCTGTCTTCTTAACCATTCTATGTTAAGGCTTTTGATATTTTCTCCGTCCAGCAGAACTTCTCCTGCAGGCACATGCTAAGGGGGTTGTCATACTTGTTGCCATAATAGAAAAAGAAGTCTACTCTAAAACCAGACAAGCAAAAGTTCTAGGGGTTGCACATGTAATAAAATTAGGAGACTCACCCAAAGTGGGATCATAAAAGTTCTCCATCAGTGGAATAATGCTACTCTTCCCGGAGCCATTCCTCCCAACCACTGCTACAGTTTTTCTGGCAGGTACAGTAAAATAAAATCCACTCAAGATTGGTATATCAGGGCGTGACATGTAGCTAAAATAGACATTACGAAACTCAATATCTCCTTGGACATCATTTAAAACTTTTCCTTCTCGAGTATTTCTTGTAGGCGACCTGCTTATCATCTCAAAAAGCCTATGTGCTGCAATCCTGCCTTGCTCAAAGGAATAAAAGTTTGTGGCTGCTTGATTCAAGCCGCTGGACCAATAAGAACTAGAAATAAGATCACGAGTAAAAAGTAAAATGCAAATGTTCCAAATCTAGAGCACCAGATCGTGTGCACAAGAATCCAGAATGTAATCAGCAATGATATTAAGAATGTACGAAGTCAAAATGTAATTCAAAATACTATTGTGATCCAAAGAAGTACAATGCTTACAGGCCACTCAGAATTATTGCGAAAAGAGCAGATATAA
>APFE031259593.1:0-28505 GCA_000404065.3 Pinus taeda | reverse complement strand
TTAATATTAAAAAATATTTTTAATAATCATTGAAAAAGAAGAAGTCTGTTAGGCTCCAGAAGAAATGGAAAGAAATCATTAAAGGCGAGGAAAGGAGCTTCAGTAGCAAAAACAAACGACTAACAGATCAATGATATTCACATTAATTATTAAAGAATAGTGATTATATGACTATGTATATATATGATTTTGTGCACAGGCCAGGGAAATATTTTCTCCCCTGAATCCCGAGTTGGATTTCCGAGCAAAGACCTATTTAACTAAACAGTTTCTCAAGCAGATTTTATTGTATTTTTTTTAATATTTTTATACTAAATAACTTACATGTTAGCCTTTATCTCAGAATGAGAAATAAACACAAACCAAGTCCACAGAAGATGAAGGCACTTCCACTAATAGTTGCTCGTAAAGTAGAGAGGAAGGAAATTCCCATGTGTAGGGTGTTGCAAACTTTCGAGTATGTTCTAGGTTTCCTATGTGGCTAATTGGTACTGTATTGGGCTCAGGGCCATGCTCTTTATTGAGCAACCAGCTATGATGTTTTTTTGGGTAAATCTAAAACTACTGGTACCATCCATGGAAAACTCTTCAGTCAGTCAATTGCAGGTAGTCATTTATTTATGATGCTTATATGCATGCCCTCAGCATTACCCAAGCCTTGGCTTCGAGTATAATTCTAATTATGTGGCTTGATACTACTGTCCTGGTATTTTAGGTTTCCTATGTGCCTTCTTACTGTAAATCTAATTAAATTAAATAATATTTTAATAAAACAAATTTAATTAATAATCACTTTTAAATATTAAAAAAATTCATAGACAATTACTTATCCCTGAATACTTGCACTATTCTTCATAACCACTAATAAATAAAAACTCCAACAACAACAATTTATCGATAATATCCGATTGGGCGTGCTATACAGAGGCCATTTAATTAGAATAAGCCTTAAGTAAACACATTAATAGTATTTATATTATCATTACCACGCGTTGCACCTTTAGGAAAAGCTGTATTTCACCAGCAAATTAGTAATCCTCGAAGCCCTATCCAAGAATATCTATCCACTAAAAGAGGGCATCTCCTCAAACTCTAGCACGCATCCCCAAACAATCACAACCATCCACATAATTATTTTTTTTGTGATATTCAAAACGGAATAAGAAAACGCCATCAAAAGTAATTTCACCGTGCTAATCTGCAAGTAGGCTATGTAGCTATGGGTCTAGAATTGGATCTGCAAGTAGGCTATGTAGCTGTGGGTCTAGAATTGGATCTGTAAGTAGGCTATGTAGGCTATGCAGCCTTACGGCGGGCATTTCTGGGGTTTATTCGAGCTCTCGCTTCTGAATTGCACAATGAACAGAAAGGAAGGGATGGGTCTTTCTGACGAATGTGTTGATCTGGCTCTGTAGGGTTTTGCTGTGTAAGGTTTTTGGCGGTGCCTCTCTGTAGGTGAGATCTAGCATAGTAATAGAACGTAGAGTGTTCAACACATCTAAAGAAAATGGATGCGCATGCATGAAATGTGAAAAGGAGGAGTTCAATTGGGCGTTTGGAGCTTAATTGGAGCTTAATTCGGGGTCTGGAGAGAACAATGTTGTAACAAACAACGTAGACATGAAATGAGAAAAGGAGGAGCTCAATTGGGCGCTTGGAGCTCAATTGGGGGTTTGGAGAGACCAATGCTGTAACAAATAGCACAGCCATGAAATGAGAAGAGGAGGAGCTCAATTGGGGGTTTGGAGAGACCAATGCTGTAACAAACAGCACAGCCATGAAATGAGAAGAGGAGGAGCTCAATTGGGCGTTTGGAGAGACCAATGCTCTAACAAGCAGCGCAGCCATGAAATGAGAAACCAATGTGGTCAATACTCGAAAATATTTATGGGAAACCTTACTTCTTACATGGAATATCTCACATGTGAACATCCTCTATGTGAACATACTAAAACTGGCTCAATGGACATGTTCTGTAAATATATCATAGAGATATCTGTAAACTGCACCAAGAAACACAGGAGAACAAGTCCATTCGCAATTACTACTAACCTTGCTTCTTAATAATCTTTCATTTGTTATTTGTTATTGAAACTCTGGAAACAGGTGGTTAAAAAAGAGCTCCAAACTCGTCACTCCAGCTTCTCCTGTATATAAAATTCCACCTCATCAAGAAAAGAACAGAAACAAAGGGCCGGGAATAAATTTAGAAGTAATTCAAGAAAATATTGCCATAGGTACCAACTCACTCTGAATGCATTGATCAAGTTAGCCCTTCAACCACCCCTGCATACTCTCCTCGCTTGGACTTTCTCTCTCATTTAGCAGACACAAAACAACCATACCACAACACTACACAACCCACATTACAAACATACCACAACACTACACAGGACAGGACATGGATGCATACAACACTACACAGAACATTATGGAGCGCTCCATAAGATAGACAACTTTACATCAAAGACCTTGAGAGAGAAAGAACACCCATGCTTAACCACCTGTAGATTGAACAGGAAAAAATGGTCAGGTTACTTGGTTTCCATGGTTAACCAGTGGAATAAACAGAGAAATAAACAAAAACAAATTAAAGCAAATTAAAGAAACAGAAAATTACCCTCCGTGAATAATCCACTCAGATCGCCTTGCTGCTGTTTTCGGACTGCAAAAACTTCGATCACCTCCTCTTCGCTGGTGAATTTCCTCCTCTCATTCCACCGATCCCTCTCATTCTTCATTCACTAGCGGCAAAGTATATAACCACCGATCCCTCACATTCTTCATTCCTCACGCGCGGCCGAGTGTATAATAACTAAGGCGTTCATGGGTTTTATGATTGCTTTTTTGGACCGTTGTGTTCAAATTCACCGCTAACCAATCTTTTAATTACTACTCATTAAACCAATTTTCTAATTACCATCCATTAAACCATCTTTTAAAGTCAGTGATATTATTTTATAATTTTTTTATGTTGCTGTAGTTTTTTTTACCTGCGTTATTCAGTTTCTATGGTGTGAATAAGAGTGATTCGGTTTCTATGGGCGTTGATTAGAATATATATATATATATATAATCTACACCAAAATAAAATTTTGAAAATAGTTAGATTGAAAAGTTAAAAGAGTTATCATTCATAATCACTCACTTAGTAGTTTTATAAAAGTTATTTTGTTTAATTATTTCTAAGAGCTAAATTTACTTTATTTTCACCACGTTTTAATCTATCTATTGGTCCAAAGGGTGTAAAGAAATGTTGAGTATAAAGAGAAATAGTTATAAATATGAAATTTAATAGTTGTTCAATATTCAATTCCAGGAATTAGTGCATCATGAGTAGTGTTACATTGCATTTGAGTAATGTTTCTCTTTGAAAGTTAACATCTTCATCTAATTAGTGATATTCATTCAAGAAAAATATCCTTTGATCTTGCACCTTCATGATTTATACGTAATCTGTTGGGAGGTTTTTACATTTTAATTGATTTTTCCCAACAAAAATATAAATGTATTTCACTCACATTTTCCAAAACCCAATTGTGTTTTTCATGTATGTGCTTTTCAATTTTATCATTTTAGTTATGTCTCTCTTCTGTTATATTTGAAAGCACTAGCCCATAACCAACAATTAAGTAAAAAATCACAAAGACCTATTTTTAATTCTCTTTATGATACATATTCTATTTGTTTTTACATTATAGAAAGGCCAAACAAATATAATAGCCTATTTTATAACACAATATGCTTCTCAAGACAAGGCTACACTTATGCCTTTGAATCAATTATCTCGTTTTCTTCATTTTCTTATAGTATCATTTGAAGTATATAATTATGGCTTAAAATTGATGTCTCTGGATAACATATATATCCATCTCTTCACTTTATTAGTGATAATGATTTATACCCAAAACCCTCATAAAGCCTCCCCTAATGTATGTTATTGACACAATATTAACCTCATTAATGAATTTTTATATGCATAATATGCCCAAAACTTAATCGAGGAATAATAAAAATATGAAAGAAAAGTGCATAACTCAATTAATGAATGGAAGATAACAAAGAATGTTCAAGTAAAGAGTATATTAAGACAATAAATCCATGTAGAATGAGAATGATTTAGAACCCTCTAAGTAGAAGTGGATGTATTAGATTTCTTTCCAACATAATGTATAACATAGTATTGCAATAAATGGAACTTGTTAAGTTTCTTTGGCTTTAGCGAATCATGATTTCTCATCTTCACAAGTTTCCTTCACTAATCATGGTACCAATTTTGAAATTGCACTATATCATATCACATATGTATTTATTAGGATTATACAATAAAATATAGGTGGGAGTGGGATCTTTTCTCATCCTATCTAATTTTGGAACCTCTACATACATATATATAAAAAAAAGAAAAAAAGAGGGGGAAGTTTCACAATATAACTACTTCCTTGTCCATATACACTTTATGAAACTAAGTGTTAGAAAGTGAGATCTTTATCCAACTTTCTAGTTATCTTGATAGAAAAAGAAACGAAAAGTTAATATGATAAAGAGAAATAGTCACAACAAATTGTGGTTTAAACTAAATCTCCAAAATGAAGATAAGTATGAAAGCATCTTCCATCCCTTTTCAAAAATTTCAAATAAATTTCCAAGGAGAAAGTTAATGCATTAACATACAATTGGATTTATCTCAGGTGGCTTGAGGAATGCCTATCATCCTCCCCACCTAGGTTCGATTCCCACAAGTGACATGTTGAGCTCATATATAGTATATTTCTCTAATGGCTTTCATCATTGTTCTCGACTAGCCTTGTGGCCTTAATAATCTAGGGTTTTCCCTATGTATCATCTTCAAAATGAGGGAAATTATCCAAGGGCTTTCCTCGAGATTTGTAACATCGGAAAAAATACAATATATCGTGGAAACCTTATGTACCAATAAGTTTGGCCTTTAAAACAAAGTGGTCATACTAGTGTAAGTGTGGCAAAAATCCATAAATAGCTAAATGTATGCAAGGGCTAACACTTTGTACTACTATAGATTCAAACATACACCAACATTTTGTGCCACTATAGATTCAAAATACACTATAGATAGTACAATGCTAACATGATAATGTTTGCACGCGTTTCAATATAATTACTCAGTACTTGATCGATTAATAAATATTTCAATATACAAAAATACTAAAACAAATTTTGATTACTTATAGTTGTCTTGCATCATCAGAGTTGGTTGAATTGAGCATTATGATGTCTAAAACACAATAAAATGGAAACAGTAATAATGTGAGTAATGGACTTCAAAAACCGAAACAAGTCTCATATGTTTTTCTTCCCTCCCCTCTTTATGAGAAATATATTTATATTCCATATGAAGAACGTACATGTTTTGGTCCTCTAGGTACTAATCAAACTCAACAATAGAGCTCAAATCCATTACAATAAACCTCAACATGTGTCTTGCAAGAATTGAACCTAGGTGGGGAGGACAACAATTATTTCTCCCAACCAACTAAGATAAGCCCAATTGAAAAAACATGTCTTTTAAGTTATGTGAATAAAATGAACAAGTTAAGTTATTTGTCCATTATAAAAACCAGAAAACAATTGAAACCATGCTCAGTTTATTCATGTAGATCCAAGAGAAGCTTCACCAACAACCTCAAAGTATGAAAGGGTTACCTCATAAGAAAACATCAAATTCTAAGGCTAAAAGGAATGGGAAATGACATTATATACCTCATAATAAAGGAAATATATCAGTTAAGGTATGTAATTAAACTTTTATGTTTAATTTTTTTCTAAAGATAATAAAAAGGTTTTTTAGTAAAATTTGAATGGTTTCCATGGTGGAGAATGTTGATGCTTCTAGTGTAGCGTAACTAATCATTATGGAATTCAACTATCCTACACAATGCGTCATATTTGTTATTTTAATAATCATGTTCCTTTATGGTGGAGGTAAGAGTAAGAGGGGCATTATTCAACCCCAATGAAAAAATTGTGGCACAATTTGCATGGGGTCTTGATCATGCGACAAACAACCAAGTGGAGTTTCTTTCTCTATGGAAAGGTCTAGAAACTTATTTCGAAATTAATTTTTACTTTATTCTAGTCTTCATTGATTCAATGATTATAATTTGTTAGGTGGCCATTGCTACAATGGAGTCGAGCTTTTTTTCCCTCTTATTCTCCAAAGGATTCTCTTACTTACCTCTCAATTCGACCATATGGAATTTTTTCCATGTTTGAAGACATTTGAATTCAATGGCAAACATTTTGCAAAATAAAGGCTCCATGTTGGGCCAAGGAAGATTATATTTGGATCAAAGAAATTTCAAAATCATTTATATACCATAGTCATGACGAGAGTCCCAAGGCATATTCACTTTCATTCAAATGTTGATACTTATGGAAATTTGTCTCGAAATGGGGATGGGACATCTTCGTCCCACTCTAAATGGTCTATGACTCTTGTTAAAAGGATAAGCGGTATAGGGATCTAGATATTTATTAATTTCTGACATTAGTCTTCAAAATTTTCTTCTAGGTGTCCCATGCACCTTATTATGTGTCTCGAAATATTTCCTCTCATCTGCAAAATGAAGCATAAGAATTTAATACTTATTTTGTCGAAGCGACTGGAATTCAATATGGCTATGGAGTTTCTTTCTTTGAGAAGTGGGCTGGAGTGAATTTCATCACCCTAAACTTTCAATCATCAGTCTATTCATCATTCTCCAGAGGATTTTGGGTTGGATATGAAAATTTCCTCAGTATGGCTCATGGTAGTGTTTCAGTCTCAATTATATGATAGATATGTGGAACTCCAGAAAATTCTTTGGAAGCCTTACCTTGTTGGTCTTGGGGTGTGGGTTAAGCTTGTTAGTTCTTTTGCAAGTCAGGTTCAGTGGTCCTTACCTGAAATGGAACAATCTCATTGTCTTCCAGAAAGCCTTTATGTTGGTTCTTTGTTTCTTAAATTTTGGGTCTCATTGAGGTGTTGTCGAAGCTTCTAGGAAACAACAGGATGACTTGGATGAGAGACAATGCTAGTCTTCACATCTATTATTAGAAGATAAGTTCCTCTAACTTCTGAGTAGTCTGGAAATTTCTTTGAATGAATTCCATGAGGAAGTTATTGCACTTAGCACTCGGGTTACAACTCTAGGGAATTGTATGGTTAGCAATGCTCAACTTTCTCTTGGACGTGTTTCTCCTAGTGTGGTTCCTGATAGGAAGAAGCCTCTTCACTCACAGAGGAATGACAAGCCTAGTTTTGGACGATGTTGATAGGGGAAACTAAGGACGGGTTTATTGGTTTTAGTTAAAATATTTTGTTGATATATGTTGTAATGTAAATACCTTTTGATACTTGGGATCTTCTGTATATTCATAAAAAATATATGTATTTAGAATAGGGAAGAAATGAAATCCTAGAGATGACACTAATTTTGTATGGTTTGGTGAATATTTACATTGTCAGAGAAAAAAGGATATTATAAGGCTTCTAGCTCATATTCTAGTATTATTAATGCACAACCCTTAACTGTTTCTTAAAAAAAAAAAAAATCATGTTCCTTTGTTTACCATGAGGCTTTGGATTGATAGTGAATGGGTGTTATGTTAAGGAACTCCATACAAAAATTTCTCTCATTCTATAACACCCTCCTCCCACATTTACTCAAGTTAACCAGTCTCTTGGGGTAAACATGTGATGAGCGGCTACTACAATCTGATTCAACTCCCCTTGTAAAGTTAAGGAAATGGAACCAACCCAACACAATCAATCTGACCTTTTTCACATGTCACAAAAGCTACAAGATACAACCAAACCCTTCTAAGTGATTAACCCCTCAGACAACTTGACACTTCATTGCTCTAGATCCTCTGTCACTCCCATGAAATGGAGTTTCCTACTCTATGGAAGGGTATAGAAACTTCTTTGGAAATAAATTTTAACATTATTCTAGTCTTTATTGATTCAATGATTATAATTCTTTAGGTGGTCTAGGCTATGATGGATTCGAGCTTTGTTTCCCTCTTATTCTCCAAAGGTTTCTCTTACTTGCCTCTCAATTCAAGCATATGGAATTTTTTCCATGTTTGTTGACATTTGAATTCAGTGGCAGACATTTTGGAAAAAAAAGGCTCTGTTTGGGCCAAGGAATATTATATTTGGATCAACGAAAATTTAAAATCATCTATATACCATAGTCATGATGAGACTCCCAAGGCGTATTCACTTTCATTCAAATTTTGACACATATGGAAATTTGTTGAAAGCGAAGATGAGACATTTTCCTCCTACTCTAAATGGTCTATGGCTCTTGATAAAAGGATAAGTGGTATTGGGATCTAGATATTTATTCATTTCTGACGCCGGTCTTTAAAATTTTCCTCTAGGTGTCCCCTCCACCTTATTATGTGTCTCGAAATATTTCTTCTCATCTACAAAATGAGGCATAAGAATTTAATTCTTATTTGGTGGGAGCGACTGGAATTCAATATGGATATGGAGTTTCTTTCTCTGAGAAGTGGGTTGGAGTTAATTTCATCACCCTGCACTTTCAATCATCAATCTATTCATCATCCTCCAGAGGATTTTGGGTTGGATATGAAAATTTTCCTCAATATGGCTTATGGTAGTGTTTCAGTCTCAATTATATAATAGATTATGTGGAACTCCAGAAAATTCTTTGGAAGCCTTACCTTGCTATTCTTGGGGTGTGGGTTAAGCTTGTTAGTTCTTTTGCAAGTCGGGTTCAGTGGTCCTTTCCTTAAATGGAACAACCTCATTGTCTTCCAGAAAGCCTTGATGTTGGTTCTTTGTTTCTTAAATTTTTTGATTTGGTTGAGGTGTTCCCAAAGTTTCTACGAAACAATAGGATGACATGGATGAGAGACACTGCTAGTCTTAACAATTATTATTAGAAGCTAAGTTCCTCTAACTTTTGAGTAGTCTGGAAATTTCTTTGAATGAATTCCATGAGGAAGTTATTGCACTGAGCACTCGAGTTACAACTCTAGGGAATTGTATGGTTGGCAGTGCTCAACTTTCTCTTGGAGGTGTTGCTCCTACTGTAGTTCCTGATAAGAAGCCTCTTCACTCACAGAGGAATGACAAGCCTAGTTTTGGACGTTGTTGATTGGGGAAGCTAAGGACGCGTTTATTGGTTTTAGTTAAAATATTTTGTTCATATATGTTGTAACGTAAATACCTTCTGATTATTGGGATCTTTTGTATATTCATAAAGAAAGTATATATTTATAATAGGGAAGAAATGAAATCCTAGAGATGGCACTAATTTTGTATGGTCTGGTGAATATTTACATTACCGCATAACAAAAAGATATTATAAGGCTTCTAGCTCATAATCTAGTATTATTATTGCAAAACCCTTAACCATTTCTTAAAAAAAAAATGTGTTCCTTTGTTTGCCATGGGGCTTTGGATTGATAGTGAATGAGTGTTATGTTAATGAACTCCATACAAAAAGGAATTTGATTCTGTAACACCCTCCTCCCACATTTATTCAAGTTAACCAGTCTATTGGGGTAAACATGTGATGAGCAGCTACTACAATCTGATTCAACTCCCCATGTACAGTTAAGGAAGTGGAACCAACCAAACACAATCAATCTGACCTTTTGCACATGTCATGAAAGCTATAGGAGACAACCAACCCTTCTAAGTGCTTAACCCCTAAGACAACTTGACACTTCACTGCTATAGAGCCTCAGTCGCTCCCATGAATTGGGCATGCGTGCAACTGGGGCCTTCCAATTGCTCTCACAACATGGGCATGCAAGCGACTGGGCTCCTTTACAGCTAGTTCTGAGCTTTCAACCCTGGATTCTATGGCTCCTTTTCAAGGCCAGGACTCAGGCCACTTCCCAAAACGCCATGAAACCTTCAAGAATGAAAAATAACATTGAGGATTTGATACAAATGTAAATATTTGAACAAACACTTGATGGTACCCCTACTAGACATGACAGGAATTTCATCAAACATGTCACGAATATGCAATCTATAGGTGATAACAACATATCTAAGCATAGGGGTCTCATACTTATCTGAGAATCACTAAGAATATTTGATACCTTATCATATTAGTTACATCATCATTCGATTGGTAAAATACGTACCTCAACCCACTATGATCACTCATAAATAAAAACCTCCTACCAAAAAGATAATGCCTCCACATATTCAATGCATGAATGATCGTTGCCAACTAAACATCATGTGTTGGATAATTCTTCTCATGCTCATTCAATTTCCTTTATTCATAGCATACCACCTATCCTTCTTGCATAAGGACTCCAATAAACCCCCTCTTGCAAAATCCCATGCACACTACAAACTCTTTATCTGGATCTGAAATATTTACCGTTGGAGCATTCATCAACAACTGCTTCAATTGTTCAAAACTTGCTACACATTCTTTTGTACATTCAAACTTCCTACTTTTCCTCTATAATGATGTGATAGGATATGAAATTTAAGAGAAATCCCTGATGAACCTCCTATATAACATGCTAGTCCCATTAATGATCTTACCTCATCCACATTTCTAGGAGTTCCCATTCCATGATAGCCCTTATGTTTTTCGAATCCACTGCTATACCCTCCTTGGAAACAACATTTCCAAAGTAATGTACCTCTATCTAAAATAAAATGAACTTATTGAGCTTAGCATTTAACTGATTCTCTCTCAATAATGTCAATCCCGATGCTAAGTGTTCGGCATGATCTTCTTCATTTCTAGAATATACCGATATGTCATCAATTAATACAACAACAAACTTGTCAAAATAAGGATGCAACACACTATTTATCAAGCACATGAAAGTAGTTGGAGCATTAGTCAAACCAAATGGAAATACAATAAAATCATAATTCCCATACCTCATCCAAAAATTTGTCTTGTAAATGTCCTCTTACTTGATGCGTACCAAATTATCCGGATCTCAAATTAATCTTTGAGAATATTGTTGCTCCTTTCAACTAATCAAACAAGTCATCAATACTTGGAAACATATACTAGTTCTTAATCGCCACCTTTTTCAACTTCCTATAATCAATGCATAACCTAAGAGTACCATCCTTCTTCTTCACAAACAACATTAGTGCACCCTAAGGTGATACACTTGGCCTGATGTATCCCTTTTCAAGTATTTCCTTTAATTGTAACTTTATCTCTAGTATCTCTGGTGTGCTCATCTTGTAAGGTGCCTTTGATGTTGGTGTTGCACCTGGTACTATCTCAATAGAAAACTTAACTTCCCTATAAGGCAACAACTTTAAAATCTATGCCAGAAACATATCCTGAAACTACTATAAAACCAGGTACCTACTCAAGACATTTGCATCCTCAACTTAATTACCTTAATCACTAGAAATATGCACTGCGAATAACACATACGCCTTCTTGTGACTATGATTTACCTGCATATCTATCACCATCCTAATTGATGTTTCCTTCTTCTTACCCTTTAAGGTTCTCTGTTCTCCATTTTCATCCAAGCATTCAATAGCTTTGTGATAACAATCCACCTTAGTCCCGTGACGATACAACCATTCCATACCGAAAAGCATACTATATGATCCAATGACAATACATTTAAATGTGCTAAGGTAGGCATAACATTCAATTCAAATGTGCAAGCTCTTATCCAATGATGAAATCTCTTCTTTGTACCTGTAGCCAATTACACTAACCTATATTCTACATGCACTTCTTTAGTGAAACCACACTTATACACCAAGTCAGGCTTAACATAATTATAATTAGATCCAAGTTCAATCAAAATAGAAACAACTTGATCACAAAAATTACCATCCATCTCAATAATATATCCATAGTAATCTTCCTTCTTGCTATTCAGTGTTGCATAAATCCGAGGGACATTGTCCAACATCTTCCACTGTACGTGATTCCTATGCACCGTCAATATTCGGTCTACCACCCTAATGCTATCGACAATATCTTAGATGATGATCCTTGCCATAAGTCCAATATTGTAAAGGCTTCTATCCAACACCCTTGTTCTGCTCCCGAGACTAAAATTCTTGTCCTCTATCAAATGAATTTAACTTCTTATGTGGTGTTGCATTCTCTTTGTTACCTGTGTCCTGAGGCCTTGGTCACTTATTTTCCCATTTTCCTTTGTTCTTTGCATTATCTTTCCAGTCCATCTTAGTTTAAAATTTGTGCTTTGATTTCTCATAATGATGATTTAGATTCTGAATGGCCTCCTCCATTGATATAGGCTCATTAAACTAAATCCTTTCTTTGAATGATATGAAAACCCACTAATGAATCTATGAATATTGGCAGTCTCCTCCTTGAGGTAAGGCACATACCTCAATAACTCCAAGAATCTACTAGTGTATTCCTCATCAATCATAGATCCCATCTCTAGCTCATAGAATTCCTTTGGCTTCATCTTAGTATCTCGCTGATAGGTACTTCTTGAATAGTCTCTTAAACTTACTCCAAGTCAACTCCTCTTCATGAATGCGTCTAATATTCTTTACATCTTCCCACCAAATGTATGTTTTTCCTTTAAGACTAAATGTAGTTATTTTGTCCTTCATGTTCATTGAGTAATAATGCAACCTGAAGAACTTGTTCATACCAAGCAACCATGCTTTGACATCCTGTGACTTCTTCATTTCTCCATCAAATGTAGGTGGATTTTCTTTCTTCAACTCATACAAAAAATATCGACCGTGATACCTATCTAAACCAGAACTAGAGTAAATCCCATATCCATTGCCTCACCTATCAGGTGTATCCAAGAATCTTTCATCCATGATAGTGTCATATATATCCAACCTGTGCTGACCATGAGATATACTATCAAATGGCCCACTAGTCCTATCCTCCTACACATAGCTAATCTGAAGTGGTCCATGTATCTACAAGTCTGAAAAGCTATGAAGTATGACTACATTAACTTCTTCTTATTTCTCTTATTCCTGAATGATCCTATCATTATCTACTTTGTAACTCCTTATTTCTTCCTTCAAAATTCTCAATGTGTCTTCTATGCTAGAAGAGTGCCCAACACCATGTTTCTCATCTGATCCATAGGGAGAACCTTATGAACTGTAGTCTACCATTCTTCTAGTCATCTTGGATATTCTCTTCCTGCAAGGTATATCATGTTAGCTAAACTAAATCATAAGCAAACCAACGTACCTCAATATAGTTCGGGGAGGATATGTTGTCTACAAGACCAACTAGACTAGCATAATACATGTATAAACATAATCATATATGCATTAATCATAATTTTCAACCATTATCTAGGTATCAATGCATGATCATACCAACAACATACCATTACCTCATGCATGACAACTACAACCATATCAATCTATGCATAACAATATATAAGCTCTGACATTCATAACCAACATACATTCATGACGACTACATCCAACAACACATCATCCACTTCCACATGGCAATGCCATTGCAACCATGACCACCACCATGCATACACACAAGTACATAGAGCATAAGCATAGAGAACACATATATGCAACCGAAGTGAATGCATGACTAACACACCGCTCATCTAATCCAAGGGGTGAACCATGCTTTGATACCACTATATAACCACCTCCTTCCACATTTACCCAAACTACTCGGTCTAGTGGGGTAAACATGTGACGATAGGATACTATGATGTGACTCAACTCCCTATGTATAGTTAAGGAAGTGGAACCGATAGAACTAAACCAAACTGACCTTCCACACATGATATAGAACCTCTAGGAGCCACCCTACCCTTATAGGTGATAAACCCTTCAATAAACTGGAAATATCACCATATAACACCCTATTCACTCCCTTAATAAGCCATGCATCTGACTATGGGCCTCTAATCTCTTCCACCGTAAGGGAAAGCCAGCAACGGTGGACTTTCTCAGCTACTTCAATGCCAACAACCCTAGATTTTGTGCCACTTTTTCAGGGTTAGGAATAAGGCCACTTCCCATAACTCCATGAAACCTTCAAGAATTATAAATAACATCAAAACATGAGTATGGATGCAAAAATTTAATCAATGAACTAACTGGACCCCTATTAGCCATGACAGTCATTTCATCAAACGTGTCACAAATATGCATTCTGAAGATCATAACAACATATATGAGCATAGGGGTCTAATTCTTATTTGAGAATCATTAGGAAGAATTGATGCCTTATCAAAATAGTTGCATTACCCACTATTAGGTCACATATTCATTGTTCATTCATTTACTAGGCAAAACATGATGAGAGCCATACATCAAAATTGCTATAAATAATTCTCATAACCAACATATAAACCATGAAAATAGCAAGGATATGACAACCATATAAATCACATAATAACAAGTACATTTTCCCATCAAATACAAGAGGAAACAAGCTCTTATTAACATATGCAAAATGAAACCAAGTGTGGGATTTCCATGAACCACCTGACCATAGATTGGGCTGAAACAAAACTTTCTTTTAGCCAATCACCCCCGTGCCATATTCCAAACATTAATATGGGATCTCATGGAACAAATCAAACAAAACCAAACCAAGGCTTCAAGAGGCCAAACCACCTCAACCCTTAACTAGTGATTCCACCTCTCAGTCAAACACCACTAACCATCAATAGATCGGTCTCTATCCAAGTTGTCCAAGGTTCCAGAGAATTTGTTCCAACCATAGCTTCCAAGACTAGTAACTCAACCCACAGATGTTGTCGGGATTCCAAAGAGTTTCTCCAACCAGGGATTCCATGACTAGTAACTCAACCCACCAAGGGATTCTAGAGAGTCTTTCCAACCAAGGCTTTGAGGACTAGTAACTCAATCCAAGATGTTATAGGGCTTCTAGAGAATTTGTCCAACCAATGATTCTAGGAACTAATAACTCAACCCACAGACAAAGGAACATGAGAACCGAACAAAAAGGAAAGGTAAAACCCACTATGCCATGGTTATCAAAGAAATAGAAAGGCTAGGAAAACCCACTATAAATCTAGGAAAACCTCCATGCCAATGAAATATTATAACCAAGACACCACATCCATGTGCCATGCATGCCAAACTAGCAAGGAAATCATACATGTAATTCAGTACCTGCAAGAAAAACCTGTTGTAGTTGTTAATCCCGATGTCCTCTTGCGCTTTTCTGCTCTTCCTTTGCCTTCTTGATCCAAATCCCAAGTATGCCACACTCCTCCAAAAATGCTCCAAGAAACATTTAAGTGTCCAAGAGTATGAGAGAGAGAGTAGAAAATGAGGGCTCCAAAACTAAACTAGCAAAAAACTACAAATTGATCACGAGAAGCCTTTTTATTAATGAGGCCACTATTTTCTTCAATTTTTCATTATTTTCCTTCATTTTCTTCCTAACATGAAACCTATGACCTTTCACCTCCCTTTTGTCCTCTTTTCCATTATTTTGATAAATAAATTCCAATAAATGTTGCATACCTTTTCAAATTCGTTGCCATTACATTTTCCAATTTACTTAGCCATTAATTAATCACAAGTGATCCCCATCACTATGTTTTTTCCCAACATTCAGCTTGGAATATGTGTTCCATGACCTTGGTTATTATCTCGCCTTTATTAACTTTATTACAGGGATTTTTAACTAGGGAAATTACATCAATCTGCTTGATGTACTCATTAGCATAATAGAAATACTCATATGATATATACCCCTCTGTCATAGACCCTTTGGATTTTACCCTTTGTCAAACAAAACCTTTCAATTTCTTCATGTACCTCTCTAAGAATAACATCCAGTGACAAGAAATGAACCCAACTAATCCAACCTCATCTACTAGGTGAATTAGAAGATTAACCTGCAAGTCCATGAAACTCTTCGGAAATTCCTTTTCAAACATACAAAAAATCTCAGCTATATCTTGATGCCACCATGGAATGCTAGCCATATGATTCTCCTTTGATGTAATCCAATGTACAAATGCATATAATTTAGATATGGCACATCATAGGTCTTAGCGAAAGTCATGGTTCACACACCCACACACAAGAAGAGGGTAATGGCACTGCAAAATAAATAATACATTATACAACAATTTTTTTTATAAAATACCCCATTACATAAAAACAAAAAATAATAAAATCATGTTTTTGACATACGTACGCTTAGAAGGTTCAAGTAGTCATGTGATTTCAACCATGAAAAACGGGCATCCACATTGAAGCAATGTCGTAATGAAGACCCATATAAATAAGGCACCCTTACATTCATGATAACTTCCTTTGAGAAAGAAATACCATATTTATTAAAAACCCAAAGGAAATCACCTTCTTTGAAAGACTAAGAGGGGCCAACCTCTCCTCTAGTTTCTTGTCTTGGCCAATGTTTCTTTTTATCTTTTGAAGAAATAATATCTCTTCTAACAATCAATGTTTCACTTTATTTCGATGATATGTGCCTCCATAAAGAAGATGAAATATTTTTAAATATATGCATGGGATCTAGTAAGTGGGTAATATTAAGTTGCTCCCAATATCAGAGCTCATAAAACACAAATTTCTTTTTCATCCCAATGGGTAATTTCTCAACATAGGTGTTAAAGAAATATAGATCGTTGAACATAGGCTCCCCATTTGAATCTAACATTTCTGCAAACTCCTTCTCCTTCTCTATCTCATATGGTCTAAGCCATTTAGCTGGTGTAATTATTGCAGGCCTTTGGATTTTATTTGGTTTACCATTTAAAATGGATGTTTCTCTTCTGTAAGGGTGTTCTTCTAGGAGGAATACCCTCCAGTAGTCATAAACTGGATTTCGTAGGTGGTCGAACCACTTAGCCTTTAGAGAAGGTCCACAACATTTACGTCCATGCTACCCTTTTTTTACAAGACCTATGAAATTATTGTATATAGGTTGACACATTAGTGACCATGAAGATCTGAAACAATTGCAATGAATTAAATTAATATGTGAAACAATATGTTACTAAACAAATTAATAAGAATGTAATTTACCAAAGAAAACTCCTAAACCTAGATTATCAAGTGTAGTGTAAGAACATATGCCATACAATATAAAACTCATCTCTGTTGTGATGGGTCTTGATACATCATACATATGTATCCCTTCCCATAATTCCTTAAATTCATCTATCAATGGTTGTAAGTACACATCCATATTCTTCACTTCTCTTCTACTAGGGACTATGAGAGGCTACATAATATGTTCATTATTTTTGGAAAACCTTGGGGGGTATTGTTATTGATCACTACTATAGGCCAAACATAACAGTTGGTGTTTTGGAGGGAATATGGGTTGACGCTATCCATGGATATGTTGAGTCATAGACTTGGCACTTCATCCTTAAACTTTTTAGGCCATTTATCCTCTATATGCTTCATGGCTATTGAATCTGTTGGTATTCACATACCTCATGAATCAATTCTATGTGAGACATACCATCCCTGAAGCATAGCTAATTATTTGCAATGAAAGTGTCTTTGAATCCTTGGCATTATAGGCATGTTCCTCAATATATTATGTGGATGATCATGTGATTTACCTGTTTGTTTAATTACGGTACCTTCCATGCCCACATTTTTGACATATATCTTTGTTTGCATATTCTCCTCTATATAGAATGCAATAATTCTAATATGCATGATATAATATGTAATCAAAACAAAACATTTTCCACAAATTCTTTGCCTCTTTGCAGCTACCTCACAAGAAATTATCACTCGAAAGAACCTTATCTTTGAATATCCCATAGTTGGTGGGGAATATAATTGTACAATGTCAATATTTAACATTCATAAAATCGACCATTTTTAAATTTGGTTGTGTGACAAAATATAAGGAACTTGATCGATCATGCAAGTCAATTACCTCAATATTGTTGAGGCACATGCATTCAACGTGCCAAACATTTATTTCACATTTTACAACAACATAATTGTCCCTAGATGAGTAGAATTTGACTTGCCGCCAAGTCCAAAATGTGGGGTGGTTGAAACAAATTTCATGCTTTTGAATAAGGTATTAGTGATATGAGCATCATCCCCCAACTCATAATTTTGGAATGCATCTAACAACATTGCCTCCACGACATTTTATCCCATAAGTAATCATCCATACCAACCTCCATTTGATTGGCTTCATTTCCAACTTGTCATGAAGAACTACTATTCCTCTAGACATTCCTAATTGGTAAATCTAGACGTAGTGGGAATTCAATAGATGGTTGATTCAACCATTCTTTTTATGCTTCCTCTCGGATTCTTTCTCTTAATGAAACATTCCCTCAATTCGATGTTATAGTGGGGTGCTCCGAAATATGGTAGGTGGATCGTTCATCATCACTAGAATCCTAATTTCAAAAAATATTGAGTGTCATTAGTACAATATCAACTGTATTAGTAAGCATCACAATACAATTGGTTTGTTAAAATTTCAGTATACCAAAAAGTTATTATCATCGTTGATCTAGGATTGCAGCTATAATATTCCACATTCCATTTGGAAGGGTTAAGAGGCGTCCATTTTAATCTACCAACTACTTGTGTTATGATGCTCCTCATAAGAGCTTCCAACATTTTTGAAAATAATATGGAGTAATATTTTCTGCATCTGAACTCGATTCTGAATCTGGATCCTACAAATAATTTTCATGCATTTTTATTCAAATTTACATGTGTTAAAAGAAATCAATTAGATAATCAAAATATAAATAAAATCCGAACTTACTTGATATGGAAAGGGAGAACTCCACTAAGGACTTTGATCAACTATATGGAATGAGATGGAATTTGAAAAATTTGTGTTAGATACCTATAATACTAGTGTATTCCCATTGTTTTTATTGTTATTGGAGCCCTCTATTGTTATTTTGTGCCCATGTATCCCCCATGTTGGTATTGTTGTGTCCCCATAAAATCCCATTATTTTTATTGTTGTGCTCTTACATTATTATTTTTAAGTAGGCTCTGATTATATTGTGACCCCTTAGACTCATATATATACCAAAGAGGTATTGTCATTTGGATCATCAAATAATTGTTCATTTATGTAATGTAAAGGAGGTTTCCCCCTTGAAATGGATAGTTATTAAGTCGTTGATATATCTTTTATTCAGCTTTGTTAGTTGGTTGCATAACATTTGGTATCAAAGCTTTCGATTCTAGGGTTTCGCTTCTTCAAACATGACATATTGGAATTTTCACTATAACTTTGTTTCTATGAGGCTTTAGAAGCTGAAACTTTGACCATGTCGAGATGAAATATTGGTGAACTTCATGTATGAATTTTAGATCTTGGTTCACTATATTTTTGGAGATATTATTTGAGGAAGTTAGGGTTGTTGCAAGCTCTAGAAGTCCATCTCAAACAAGTGACCTAGATAAAATCGTCATAACTTTCTCTCTGAGCATCAGATTTGAAATTTGTAAAACGGAACTAAAGTTACATGAAATTTGGTTTTTTTGTATCATTTTCAGTTCTGAAGGTCAAAACGGTGACACGTTGCACTCCATACGAGTTTTCTCTACTGAACGAGTCTATAATCAAGTCATCGTGGCAGATTGGGCATAACTCTTTGTTGAAGAATCCAATCTCATCCTAAATTATGGGATTGGAAAGAATACTCATATGGATATTATAGGACGTAATTTTAGACCTTGGAGATTTTAAATTACATATATATAACAAATTCAATATCGAGCTCCTACAAAACAAGAAATATGTGTGTAGTTTTTTAACTTTTTGTATAACTTTTGTTTGAAAAATCAGTTTGAAGTCATTAAAAGGGCATAATGAAGCATAAATATCATTGTTTGATTCAAAAATGCCTCAAGAAAAAATGGATATACCTAGTAAGCAACCAGAAAACTCTACTATGATGCATGAAGAAGAGGAAGAAATGTAATATGATATATCAAAATTACAAGACCAAGTGCAACAAATCTCACTCTCGCAAAGAGTAACCAAAAATGAATTGGAACCTAAGATGGATGGTTTAGAAGAAAAAATAGAAGGCAAAATGGAGGTTTTTAAAGTAGACATGGATGCAATTAATGTCAAGTTTGAAGGGTTGACAAAGTTGTTGCAAGAAATACTTCCCGGTGGTGATAAGGTAATCCATGAAAATCATGACGAGGACAAAAAAAATATGAATTATGATTTTAGAGACTCCAATGTGGGGTTTAAGAACCACAACATTCTAAATATAGATATGAGGAATTTTGATGGAAAGGATTCAGTAACATGGATACAACAAAGGAGAAATATTTTGATCCCTGTGATGTGTAACACAGAAAAAAGGTACACATTACATCTTTATATTCAGAACCTAATAAGATTTTATGGTATCGATGATTTTTTTCTCGTAAACCACTTGTCACTTGGTCAATTTTTATGGAGGAAATGATAGCACATTATGAGGATACAAAGAGAAACACATTATTTATCCAATTGATAAATATCAAATAAAAGGGTTCAATGGTGAAGCACATTGAGGACTTCCAAAAATTTAATATCAGGGTAACTGATATTCCAGAAGAGCATAAGATTGATGTTTTCATAAGGACTTTCATGGGTAACATCCAACATGAGGTTCAACTTTTGGGAACCTAATTCACTGGAGAAGGAATCCAAGGTGGAAAGAAAATTTGAAAGAAAAATTATGGCAACAAGGAAGTCTACCACTCATAATTATAAAGATGGAAGTGTTGTTGCTCCTAGTCTTCTGCAGCCTACAAGGTTGAAGCCACAAAAATTGGAGGAAAAAAAGAGTAAAATAATTTTTTTAGTTGTGATAACAAATACACTAAAGGTCATAAGTGTGCTCAGAAGAAATTATTCTACATAGATTGTGAAGGGGAGGAAGAAAAGGAACAAGAAACATCAAAAGAGGAGGATATATACCAGGAACCAACCCCAGAGAAAGAAGAAATGAATCTGACCATATATTGTAATGCATTGGAAGGAATTACCACTCCTCAAACTCTCAAGGTAGAAGGATATATCAAGAAGAAAAAGGTAATAGTGTTGATTGATTCGAGTAGTACCTATTAGCTCTACTACAAGCATCAGCGGTTAAAGGTCAATTTTCAGGACTGATGATTGGTTGTGCTGAGAAAGGTGCCCACAACAGTCATTCTGCTCTTCCTCCTTCAGTTTCTTCACAACTTCTTAACCTCCCGTTGTCCCTATTTTCATTAAAAATCCTTTGTTAACCTTGAACTCCCTTCTACTGTGCTACCTTTGATTTTCCCTATGCGATGCGATCAGATCGCAAATCGCATCCATGCCCGATGCCTCAATCTGTTCTCTTAGCTTCTTCTGACATGATGTTGCAATGCGATCTAATCGCTATCGCAAATAGTGTCCACGACCTGTTTCCTCCGATATGGCCTGTGTCTTCTACCAATTGCGATATGGGATATGCGATCTGATCGCGAATTGCACCCATGTGTTAAAGCTCCTACCGCCTTTTTCTTCCACCAATACGATATCGTGATCTCTCCTCCGTCGCCAATTTCTTTAATCTAACGGCTCATATTCAAATTGTGCCTTCTCATCGCCTCTCGAGAGCAGATCTTGGCTATTCTTCTTGCCATCCGACAGCCAATGTTTTGTCTCGGTCCCTGTTCATTTTCAAAGTGTTTCCAGGGTATTCATTAGTGTTTTGGGGCCAATTGTGGGTGCGCAAGGAAGCGAATTATGATCCAGCTACCACAATTAAGGAATGGCATGGTCAAGGACAAGAAAGGACAACCTCGAGCAGTTCAACTATGCGGTAGCTATGGAAGTTTATCCAGTCAACCTTCCACTTGTTCAAGGAGTACACCAAAGTACAGATAGAGCCATTTTGTTCATTAAAATGTTCATATTGTAGCAGGAATCCCATATCTAAATGTAAATGTGGTTGGTAATCCATTAAGACACCTCCATGCATAGCCTAGCAGAGATTTTTGTAAAATAAACTCTATATATAGCCATAAACATGATGTAAAGGATTGATGAGTGTTAGATGAGTGTTAGTATGTTGTAAATTTGAACTTCTGGAGGCTGTAAATACACCATGGTGGGACTTACTTATAAGACTAGTAAAGGGGCAAGTTCTCCTAGTTGATAAGGAGGAAGGTTGATTGGATTTTTTGTTTGTTACTGCGCTTCCTCTAAGAACCTGAGATATTAGCGGATGAAAACATCTCTCTGGAAAGGAGAGATTCCCTTTCCCACTCGTTAATGCTAATTGATAGGCAGGTGAGACCTGCAGCGTCTGGTCTTCATTTCCAACTAATACAAGCTTCTTTTGCTGTCATTTGCTAATTTTTCACTTCTTTTATGTTCCAGGCTGTGCCTGTTTTCCATTAATTCATGTTTCTATGAGCTTTTGGCATCAGAGGGGTTGTAACCCCACTTCTGTGTTAGAATTTAGCATGTTTCATTGAATTTTATTACAAGTTTATGTTGTTTTAATACCAAAGAGCTGTCATCTTGTCTGTGTATTAGATAATAGATTTACAAACCTTTTAGCTGGTCGCAGCTGGCCATCACAAGGTCCTGTGCATCTGTTGGTGTGATCAATCTTCTCCATCCTCACGTTTTCCTTAAGCTGTGAGTAGTTGGTGGTTAAAATCCTTGTAGTTTGGGGGTGTGTTAGGATATTCTGACACATAGGAATAGTTAAGTTCAACTTGGTATAGTATAGAGTTAGGTTAGAGTTAGGTAAAGTGTGTTTCTTTACCGTTGTACATTTTGTAAACTTACAATCCGACGGTCACGATATGTAGTGATCCGACGGTTCATTCTCTCCTCGGTATTACCGACACTTGATCCGTGGCTTGACACCCGATTGGTCCATGAATTCTATTTAAAGCGCATGGAGTGTCATTTGTAGGTTAACCGTGCATGAGAGAAGCTTATGTAAATTTTCATTCTTTTATTAATAAATTGCCTGTAGTAGCCACGTTGGCGCAGGCCGTGGACTGTTTCCCTCTCTGAGGGTTTTAACCACGTCAAAATACTGGTGTATTGATCTGTGATCTGTTTGTGAGCGGTGTCCTTCGGGTGTTCTGTCTGAGGAACTTACCCTGTAAATTCCTACAGTGTTCACCCATGTCTGGGGTTAGTCATAGTGGGACTGGTTATCTGGCTTTAACATGCAACATTTCTTTCATTCATCCATCATTTTATGCAACATTTTGTTGAATTTGTAATGTTCCCGAGCATCACTGATATACAACCTCGGTGAGTTTCTTGGCGTGATAACAATACCCATAATTTTATTCACTGTAAGATAACCAAGGAATTGAATTTCTTTCTATATCCAACACCAAAGTGTCAAGTGATGGTTGCAAATGGAGGAACTATAAATTGCTCTGGAAAATACCATAATATCAAGCCATGTATGGGGGAATATGTATTGAATAGTCTAATGTTTTTCATTCGAATGTGTGGTGTTGATGTTGTACTATTAGTCTAATGGTTACAATATTTGGGGATGATAGCTTTTAATTTACAAGAACTTTTCTTGAAATTTTTTGGGAAGGAAAGGAAGTTGAATTAAGGGGTATCACAGGGAAACGAGGAAAGATAATCAACTGTAATGGCATGACAAATATTATGAAGAAATAAAAACAAAGCGTAATTGCACAATTATGCTCACTAGAGGCTCAAACATCAAAATCATATATTTCTCCAGATCTCCCAAAAATCTTGGATAATCATTCCAAGGTATTTGAGACTTCCAAAGGCCTCCCACTAGTTCTTGATCATGATCGTGCTATTCATTTGATTCGAGGAAGTGTTCCTCCAAACACCAAACTTTACAAATATCCTTATGCCCAAAAGAGAGAAATTGAATGTAAGGTTGCAGAAATGCTAGAGAATGGTATAATTAAACCTAGTCAAAATTCCTTCTCTGCTCCAGTAGTATTGGTGCACAATAAGGATGGATCATGGTGTATGTGCCTAGATTATAGGGAGTTGAACAAGATCACTATTAAAGATAAATTTCTCATTACTGTCATTGATGAATTTTTGGATGAATTACATGGAGAAATTTAGTTCACCAAGTTGGATCTTCATTGAGGATATCATCAAATTAGAATGAAGACTAAAGACATTTCAAAAACAACATTGAGAACTCATGAGGGTCATTATGATTTTTTGGTCATGGCTTTTGGCTTTACTTATGCACCTTCCACATTTCAAGGTTTGATGAATTCCATTTTCAAACCCTTCCTTAGAAAGTTAGTGTTAGTATTTTTTGATGATATACTAATCTACGGCAAGTCTTGGAAGGATCATTCTCAACATATTGACAAGGTGCTCAAACTGTTGGAGGGGAAAAAATTATATGAAAAAACCTCCAAATGTTTCTTTGTAGTATAGGAGGTGGAATAATTGGGTCATATTGTATCTCATGAGGGTGTTAAGGTAGATTAAAGCCATTAAGGAATGGAAAATCCCCACAGCCATAAAGCATCTTCGAGGATTTCTCAGGTTGATAGGGTATTATCACAAGTTTGTTAAGAATTCTAGGAGAATAACATCACCTCTAATAACATTATTTAGGAAATATGCATTTTCTTGGACTCGAGAAGCAAGTAAGGACTTCAAACATCTTAAACAGGCAATGTAACAAGCACCGGTATTAGCTACACCAAACTTCACAAAAACCTTTATTGTGGAATGTGATGCCTCAGGAAATGGAATTGGTGTTGTTTTAATTCAAGAAGGAAGAACCATTACTTTTGAAAGTCGTCCAATCAAAGGAAATTTATTTACACAAAACTATTTATGAGAAGGAAATGTTGGTAATACTACATTCACTAAAGAAATGAAGACCTTACCTAATTGTTTTGGAGAATTTGGTATCTACGGATAAATACTAATTCCCTAGATAAGTAGCCATATCTAGAACAACAATTTAAAGAACTTTATCCTTTTCCTATAAGCAATAGATAAGACAAAGAAAATGAGAAGACCTACTTGTAGTTCTTCTTTCCGCTTGTCTCCTTTGTATCAATCTTGTCGCTCCTTCCCATACTTAACACGCTTGAGAAGTACCTATAAACATCAATAGAAGACAAAGAATCGATCAAAGCAAAAGATATATTGAATACAAGTAAATGGAATCAAATACATTCACACATATAAGAATCATATAACAAGATACACATATGGGAAAAAGGTTCAAATACTTTATTGAATAGAAGAAGGAATTACAACCATCAAGTCTAATTCGAAGTCACTCCTCCAACTTGGATCCCATCCACATCACATCAAAAGCATGAAAAACTTGTAGCATAACAATACTTGTCTCAAAGTCAATTATCATAGCAACATTATCTCCTTACAATTCAACATAGTCAAATCCCTGATCACTTAGATGAGTGTTCAATTTATAGGAGGATGAAGGAGGTCATGTCATAAATGGGGGTATTGAATGGCCTTCCATACTTAGAATTAGTTCCATGGAGGAAGGGATGAGAGGATAGGATGCATCTTAACTCATTCCTCATTAATTTTCGAGCTCATAGGAGTTGATAAGTAAGGGAAACTTCTAGATGACTCCAAGAGATAAGAATATTCCCCAAACCCTATGTGAATTTCACTCAATCTCACCCAGCGCAGGTGAAAGAGGGCCTAAGTGCTCTGCAGAGCACCCTGGCATGGACTCAACGGCTCTGCAACACACCCTTACGTGGGCCTACCTGCTCTGGTCCCTTTAGAGGTCATTTCAGGTTGTCTTCAAGTCATGAAACTAACTGGGAAGGAGGCATTCAAAAGTGTGACTTGTTTAGGGCATGTAGCAACTGAAATTAGAGTTTGATGAGCCCTAAAACACTGATATGGATGATGGGAGTGATGTGCCCAAATGGATTTGTAACAGCTACCCCCTAAAGCATGAAGTTGAAAAAATGTTAATGTCAAATGAAATGCTTTAGAATGTGATGAGGAGGTTTCGAAGTGGAAGGTGACATGCATCAATTACAATACATATATCATGATTTTTTTTCTTTCATGAATTTCTGAGGGAAGGCATACCCATGCTCAGCATATAAACTTTCATTACATTTACATAGACAGTCGTCTACAGATATAGAACCATGATCGGAATGACCATCAATGTAAATCCATTGTACATATGATTTAGTACTCCTGAAATCGTAGCCCAGATGGACGAAACTAGATCTGGGGTCTTCTATCTCATTCAATCGTTCTCTCAAGTACAAGTCTAACCATGTGAATATGTGATCTGAAGTCAAACATGGGAAGACATTGTTGGATTACCAGCCAATGTTGTAAGTCATTAATAGACGCGAGAGAAATCACCGATAATGATAATGATCCTCAAGGTATTGTAGTACATTCTACATGATGTGAATATATGTTTTGATGTCGAACACCATACAAAGTCTTTCAGTCGAAGGCCATTGATGTCAAACTATCGCCGAAAGAAAGAAATTTTCCATTGATGTATGAAAGCCTCAAGGAACTGGAAGGGGGTTTCTAAGTCAACTTCTTGGATAATGTGTTGATGTCGACAAGAAGGGACTCGTCACAGGAGGGTCTTGATGTATCCCACATCAATGACACGAAACAAGTGTAATGATTTTGGAGACGGAATTTGATTGATGACACAAGGTTCAGGAATGGCGGTCAAGAAAATGAACATTTATGGTATTGAAAAGGATGAAGTTTAACTGAATGACTTCTCTTGAACATATCGGTGACACAGAATGAATTGGCAGCATTGACCCAAAACAAAAGTGATGGATGGTGTGATAGACCATAGGTATGATAATCGTCAAGCAGATAACCCAACCCAAATAGTCACGGAGATGAAGTGAAAGTGTCATTTTCAAGAGCAACCTACAACCATAAAGTGGTTTTCCCCCTTTTCCCTTTTCCCCAGTCATTGTTGACCAGTACCTCTTTATTTTTTATCAATCTTGAGGAGGATAACATATGCTTGTTGTATTATTCCACCCTTTGGGTGAATCCATCACTATGTGATGTTTTAACGAGTCTAGTGAAGCTAAAACTCGGTCTTGTCATGATCAACAAGTTTGTCGCTATTTGATGTTTTAACAAGTTTAACGACAAATATAACTTGGTCCTTTTCATGTTTAGAGAGTTTGAAAATCGACGAAAAGAAAACTCCACAAGTTATTTTTTGTAGATTTGTCTCTCAAGCCCGAAAAAGCGTAAAACAATATGAGAGAGAACCTATTAACCATGTTTGGTCAACGTATTCCTTTTTCGTAAATAATCTATCTCAGCCTGAAAAAGGGTTAAACTTATACTGAGTAGATGTCATTTCCAATCAGTTAACGAGTTGAAAAGGACAAGAAATCGGCAATCTTTTCATATTTAGGGAGTATGAAAAGAGCTTAAAGAGGACTCCAATTTGAGGAATGAGTGGTGTCTAGGATAGCAACTGGTTCCGATGATTTTGGAACTTCTCAAAACATGTTGATTTCTGTGAATAAGCTGGCTAATAATACCACTCACTACAACTGTTCCTCAAAAAGGGTAAAACAACCAAGTGAAAGCGTATGATTGGCCAAGAAGATAGTGACGATGGAAGGAGAAAAAACCAAGGCTCATCTGATGGAAGAGGTTGATAGAATGGAAATCACAAGGGTTAAAGTAGAAATGGGTTCATTGTTACACAAACTTGAACCATAGGGAACTGTTACACTAAAATTTGTCACCATGACTATCTGCAATTAGTATGGCTCCATCAATAGTCATACTATCCTCCTTGGCAAGCTTTATACCTCTGCTCTCCATGTCAAACTTCAAGAAAGAGAGAAATTCTTTAAAAATCATGTTTATCTCTGGGTACGCAGGTTCTCTCTACCTTACCTGTGTGTACGCACTCCAATTTCATTATACCTGCGTACTTGTACGTCTGTATGTCAAGGGTGGGGTGCATACCCCTGTAAAGGTCAAAAGGCACGCGTTTCATCTTAAAAAAGTTACTTGTGGTCATTTCTAGAGCATTCTAGAAGATTGTTTGATGTGTATTGAGCGGCTCCAGATGGTTCATGCATCCCTATGAAAGAGGAACTTATCCCATCAAGAGAGGAGCAACCCCATCCAAAAGAGGGAGTATCCCATTGATGTTGGACCTGATTAACTTCCTCCAGAACACTATAAATACAGGCATTGGGCCAGAGGAGGGGAGGTTGAAAGCTGAACATTCCAAAGGGTAGATGCTGCTGGAATTAGGACTTCCTTGTAGAAGCTTGTGAGGAGAGATTACCATCCTTTCTTGTGTCATTTGGAAGTGGAGGAGCTTATCAAAGTAAAGGAAAACTCTTGCTGGACCCTGGGAGGAACTTGCACAACACCAAGGCTCAGATTGTAATGGTTTCTTCTGTTTCCTATTAATACAAATAAGTCCATCCTTCTCAACAATTTGTTATTAATGAGTTTTTTCATATACTCCTTGGTCTATATGTTGAA
>APFE031259587.1:102556-205258 GCA_000404065.3 Pinus taeda | reverse complement strand
AGGTGCTCAACAGTTTAATCTGAGCCCTTGGATGTAATAAGGGTAGAATTAGATAGATTTTCCTTGTAAAAATAAAAATGTTGATGAGGGTTTGCAAGTCTAAATGCACCCTAATAAAGAAGAGAAAATGGTAGTATCAAGTAGATAGGGTAGGTAGATGGTGCTGCAAAGTGTTATCTGCTGAATGATGTTGCTACATGTTTTTCATCCTTTACTTTCATCACAAGTACTAAAGCAGGAAATACACTGGAAAATCACAGCAAGCAAAGTCAAACTCATTAACCTCCCTCATCACTTTCCCCTCAAAAGTTTTACTAATTTCCCGCAAAGTACTAAGGTATTTGGAGATCAAAGGGGCTCAAGGCATTTCCTTGACCTCTGGAGGGACCGGACCCTCGGCCTAATGATCAAAAAGACCTAAGTACTTAAGATAATCCATCATTATGATCTTCCATCTTTAACTTTGTCCTAAGTAAAATCCTATTTTACTTAGGAAACTCATGCAAAATAAAAATCCCTCAAGATAACTTGCTATTCTAAGTTTAAGTGTTGAAGATAAAATATTGCAATTTACTTCAGAAGTTATCACTTTCTTAGATGTGCAAAAATATTTTAAGTTTCCTTGTCCTTTGCCATATTTTACATTTAACTCTATTATACTAAATCCCTAATAAAATACCTTATCCTAAGTATATAACTCCCTTTTTATAAATATCCCAAAACCCTTATATTATATAGTTTAACCAAAGTAATTATTTTCCCAAAAATTCATTAAAAACCCCGCTTTATAAAGCCCTTTGGTTAAAATTATCATTATATTATAATCCCGCCCTTATGGTAATTAAATAATATTTGTTTGTTACCATATAAATAAAAAATATATATACAAAAACTTTAAACATGCCATATGTATGTTTAAATACAAAAATATGAATAAAACTTCCAAAAAGTTTCGTGCCACCGTGGTTTGTCCACCTGGCAATCCCCGCCCCGACTGCAAGTAAAACTCAGTGTTCTTTGTTTTTCGCTGAAATAGTGATTAAAAATCATCACTGAGTCCTTCCCAGAGGTTTTAAAACTGTCTAATTGCTCCCTGAACCAACAAATTGTGCCAATTTCCTTCATTTTTTAGAAATCCCGCCCGGCCTGTGAGTAAAACCAAAAACCTCCATTTTGAATCCAGAAGAACCGAAATGGAGGTGTCGGCAGCTCTGAATATTACTCCATTGAATGCTCCTCACCATGAATTGGAATATTTACCTTTGATAGATGAAGATTTCCAAATTAAAGACCTGCATTTTGATGAAAGTCCCCTATTGAGCTATTGTCGCTGCAGAGACGAATACTCAAAGGGGCACGATCTTATAGGGTTGAGGGAATCCAATCTCCCAAGGTATCTCATTCCTTCAGTCATTTATTTCCCAGAAATCATCCATTACTGCCATTCTAACTATGATCTGACTCAAAGAGCTGTAATATCCCCTGACCAAAGTGTTCTTTTCCTCATTACTCCCCAAGCTATCAATATGATGCTCCATTTTGAACCTGGTCAAAACCTCACTCCCTTGTCCATTGGGGAATTGCTTGAAAAATCTACTCGGTTGTCCCCTGAAGAGGTAATCAAAAGATCACATCCTTGGATAAAAAGTCTTAATACTAGTCATAAGATTTGTTTACTCCAAGATTGTTATCAAATCTATTCAAATAGAGGTTAGAAAGCATAACAGCTAAAGAGTATCAGTGGTTAAAGTGTATTAGGTAAAAGTCAGTGAAAGTTAAAACGAAGTTACAGAGCAGTCAAAGGTAAATAGTAAAAGTGAATACAGAAGGCAGTAGAATGGTAAAAAGAGATGATAATACTTTCACCAATATTGATTTTTGTCTAAAGTGAAAGTAAAACAGTCAAAAGAGCAAAGAAAGTAAAAAGATGAAAAAACATAACAAGAAGGAACATTTTTGCAGAAATTGCATATTTTAGTCATAGTTTTGCAGAAAATATTGTGATAAATCCAAGATGAATTTTGCAAAAATGAAGAAGGTTTATGTTCTTAAGAGGGACATCTACAAAAACCTCTCTCACTTTTCTAACAGTCATTATGGTTTTGGAAATATTAAACAATGTTGGAAAGCACTTTTTGCAGAGAGTATTTTGGCCAATCCAAAATACTTCATACAAAACTGAAGGGGGGTTTTGTTCCTAAGATACCCATCTACAAAAATATATCTCAATTTTTTCACAGTGATTTTATAATGAGAGATACATGCGCATCTTTACAGGCCATTTTTCAGACTCTGTAAAACTCTGTTTTACACATATTGTTTACAGAGACTATTATGTATCGCTGGAGAGGAATTTTGGGAAAATGAAAGAGGTTTATCTCACCAACATATTGATATACAATAACCTCTTTCACTTTTTACATATCTATTACGGATTGAGAAATACAAAATATCATTGGACCCCAAGTTTGCAGAATTGTTGGAGCAGATTGCACAAAGAAAGGAAACTGTTAGTGACTTGGATGCCTCATCATCAACTAAGAGTTGGATCAAATTTGAATTCTTCTCTTTGTCATCACCTATCCATACAAAATAGTGCCAAATAGATGCATTAGTTTGAGTGTCCTTTAATTAAGTTCTATTTATATAAATAGTTGGAGAGATTTGTGAACCAATTTTGATATTTGTTTCAAGATATTTTAGTTTAGAATTGGTATAAATACTCCACTCTTGGAAGCATTGAGTGGATTTCCATTACTTGGCTGTAACATTGAAACTTCAGAATAAAAGCGCTTGGAGAAATTTTTCGTGGCTTGGCTGGATGAGGATTTAAAGCACAGGACTTGTTGCAGGATTCATGTGTTGGACAACAGTTCAATAAGTGTTTCTACCCTTTCTCTGAAATTTTATATCAGTCTATAATATCATCATATCCATTTATGAATAATTTGCATAAGAGATTGAAACATAATTTTCTTAATTGCAATCTATTTCCAAATGTTATTATTCTTGATTTTTTCCTCTAAATTAGTTATAAGCATGAATTCTTAAATGCTCTTGCTTTACTAATTTAAACACTGTTGGTTACTATAACAAAGGATCCTTAATTTCTCTTTGTTTGTAGTCATTTCATTTCTTTCTTTTAGACATGGTGAAAGACTCTTAGTTGCCTTTCATCCCTTCAAATTCATCCCATCCACTTTAAATTTTAAGGATTGTTCTCTGTCTAGCTATCTTGCCCTGTAATACCATCTTGTGCTTAGAATAGAAATCCAATAAAGCCATCCTTTGACTCCATAGCCCAATGGACTAAAAGCTCTCAATCTTGTCCTTAGTTTGTGGATTCCACCATTTTCTCAAAACAAACTCTTGAATCTATAACTAGCCTAAAACCTCCAAGAAGAAAGATAAATCATAAAGAGAGAGCCCTCTCTGGATGCAGATTGGCTAGATTCTGCATCTAAAAGGTTGGTTTGTGGTTACCTCGGGTATACTTTCCTCTTACACAACTTCTAGGAAAACCTGAGTGATAACATGTGGTAGCATGTATATTAACTAATAATCAGAAACATTGATCACATGATTGAGCATGTACTCCATTAAGCACCATGTTGATGCCAAACGAGAGTTTGGTGGAGTGGAGAAGCTCTTATTATAGCATAGCTAAGAAACCCATAAGTTTTGATAGTTGTTAATCACAATGTAGGCTCAGATGATAGTCCAACTAAGAAACCCAAAAGGCTTGATGGTTGATAATCATTGAGTAGTAGTTGTGCCTCAAAGGGCCGATAAATCCATTGGAGACTATGTTGGTTGACAACTTCTAAGAGGTGGAGGAACCTAGGCATAATGGGTTCATGACAGCTGATGGTAGTTCCACAGGATTTAGTTGAGAGCACATGCAAAAGTTCCATTGTGAAGCTACTAGAGAGTGCACTCCTATTCCTTCATAGGTAACCCAACTGATAAAACCTCCTCACTATTGACTATAGATCTCTCTCTCTCTCTAAGTCTGAATTGGGACTCTCTATGCTCTACATGAAACCCTTCATTGATTTGTAGCCATTGTAGTGTGATAGAAAGGATTTATTGAGAACACTTGATAAATGGGCTTTGTTAATTACATGTGTGTGAATGGATGAGCACCCATTCAAGGGACCAAATCTAGAGACAGAGTTAACAGAAGACTGTAGGCAGTGGAATTTCCACACTAAGTATTGCGCCTTGGGGTGGAGAAAACACTTAGTGTTGGTAATTACACATGGTGGTGTTGACAGTGTTGGATACCACCAACATATAGGGGGTCTACCCGATTCGAAGCCCCATTAGGCCTCACACCGCTCAGTAGGAGCCCCATTCAGAGTATCAGCCCAACCACCATAACTATAAAGTTTTCCTTGGTTTCAATGAATATCATAAGATATTATATACATAATCCTTGAACAAGCAAGTTGATGTTGTGAAACACTGATTGTAATATGTAAAAGGAGACTTTCACGAGAGGGGAGACAAAAGTGAACCTTTAGAAGGAAGTAATACTACTAACCTAAGAGAGACATGGGGAAAAAGAAAGATACGTCAGTTATCTAGCGAAATAGTACACATAGCCACAATGATAGTTAAAAAACATACAACATACCTTCAACAAGACCAGTACCCAAGCCACCCAAATAGTTCAATTTCCTTAGTACATATGAACGAAATATATATATCAAACATCTAAAGAATAGTCCACAGACATTCACAATACATGCATGAAAATGTGTTGGCTTGTAGAGCTTCAATTATAAGGTGAAATATCCAAGTGCACAATTATAATAGTGAGGCACTATTTCCAGTAATAGAACATTAAGTCACTTCTTGCTTCTCCAGATAATAGTTTTCTCTCCTATGCAAAGTAGAGAAGACAAGAGTAGCTCTCCAAAGCTTAAGCCTCCAAAATCCCTTTGCTTGAGTTACGAGGTTGCTTTTATAACAAGAGGAATGACCTTTCACATCCTCATGACTCTTGGACTTCTAATGACCTTTGGACTTCTCTATATGACTTTTGAACTTCTTCATGTGACTTTTGTCCATATATGACTATGTGACTCTTCATATTCCACATATGACTCTTGGACGTCCACACATTAAATTTTGTCCTTTTCTTGAGAATAAATCATTACATTCCATATGATGATGTGGCGTGACACATGGACACACATTTACTATTATGATAATGCTTGTACAAGATGGAACTTGACAATGATGACATGGACTTCATGATGAGGTGAAAATGCTAGGTTGTCTTCCTCGATGCTTCATCTTGCATTATTGGTAGTAGATTTGATCTATGCTTATTCTTCATGGAAGGTTTACTTTGTTCTTCATCTTCACCCTCCAAAGGGTCTTTGATCAATATCAGAATCCTCTGAGTCATCATGTAATGTCTTCTTTTTGTCTCGGTCCATGATCTGCTTCATGTCTCCATGATAACTCTCTTTTGTTCTTCTTCTTTGCAGGTGTTTCTTTATGTTTTATCCTTGATATATACTTTTATCATTACCTTGTCATGCTATGAAGGTACTCGTACTAATGAAAATCATCCATGACAAAGAAAAATCAATCTTAAAAACATATATTTTATCATTACCTAACTCATGAAATGATCAACTTATGATAGGCATGTGAGAGGTTTAAAAGAAGAAGGCTTGATTAGGAGGGTACAATCAAATTTATCAAGGCTCAAGAGAGGCATTCAAGGTGCACTTGTGTGCTCAAGAAAGAGAGGAAGAACACAAGGGTGTAGGGCACATGCCCGAAGCATGAAGGATAATCATTCGCTCGTTCAAGATGCACTCATGCACTCAAGGGAAGCTAAGGAGGGCGCAAGGGTGCACACCGAAGGGATGAAGGGGTCAAGATTCAAGCCTTACAAGTGCACTCATGCACTCAAGAGGAACAAGGAGGGAATAAGGGTGCACACCGAAGGCACAAAGGGATCAAGCTTCGAGCCTTTCCAGTGTGCTCAAGAGGAACTAGGAGGGTGTAGCTCTTCGATTCGAAGGAGCGCACTCAAATGAAGGCTTCAGGCTTTATGATTGCCTCAACAAAAATATGGTGATTTGGGAGTGTTTCTATTACTTCTTTCTGAGCAAAGAAATAAAACGTTAAATCATTCTTAATAATCCCTTACCTTCTTAAAGTCTAATAGACTATACATATATTAGTGGATGTTAATCATCAACAATAATTTATCAATGGATTTTTAATAATTATTTTAATTGGTTGAACAATTTTCCTAAGCATATTATTAATGATGAGACAATAAGTTAAGTCATAAGTTCAAATTTTGTCATATCCCTCAACATTAACAATTATTATTATTATTGTGTTGAGAGACACTCTACAACCCAGTTTGAGGGTGACGTTGTAGTGGTGTAAATGTTTGTAAACATTTAACATAAATATAAAACAAATTAGTTATTATTTTAGTGTTTGTTGCATATGTTTTAATTAAAAGATATATAAATGTAAAATGTAAAATATAATGTAAAATGAAGGTACAAAGCTGGTTTACTCCGCCTGCATCTATGATATGCAGAATACACTACTCACTCATAATTGGTGGAAGGCTTTGCAACTTGAACTAGGGTTAGGGTTTTGACATTGGGCACCATGGCGGGAAGCGTAGGGGGGAGTGCTTCTCCCTCCTACATTCAAGTAGTTACAGATAGAAGCAAGGATGCGGGAAAGTAGTGTTTCAAGTAGCCTCTGGAGAAGGCAACAGGGGCAAGTAACATGGACACATTGGGAGGAAACATACCTCATGAACAGGAAGGGGAGCCGCAGGAAGCTAGTAAGGAAAAGGAGAAAGGGGATAGCAGTCAAAAATCTACTTCTGTAAGGACATCTGGGGTCTACAAACCTAATTCAAACACCATTCCTCGGGTCATCTTGAGTGACCCTGCGCTACAAGCACATAGGGATCATATGACGGAACATGCGGTCATCTGCAAATTCATGGGAATATGGCCGACGGAGAGGGCACTGCATGTCTGGATAAGGAGCCACTGGAAGCCAAAGGGGGAAATAAACCTTCATCTGGGATCCAAGGGCTTTTTCACAGTAGTATTCACAAGCCTAGAGGATAGAGACAGAGTGTTTGAAGGAGGACCATACTTCTACGTTGTTGTAGGCCTCTACATGCGGCCATGAATAATGAAATTTATTCCAAAACGCGAGATATTTTCATCGGTACCAATATGGATCAGACTATACTCCCTTCGTTTGGATAATTGGTTACCAGAATCACTAAAAGCAATAGGCAACAAACTGGGGCATTTTCTAAAGATCTCAGATGTGACTTTGAAAGGAAAATACATCTCCTTCATCAGAATCTATGTGGAAATGGACTTATCTAGAGCACTTCCGGACACGATAATTTTAGAAGTATATGATGAAGAATGGGTACAGGTGGTGGAGTATGAGCACATCCCATTTAGATGCCACAAATGTCATGAGCATGGGCATCTATATAGAGACTGCCCAACAAACAACATCGAGAGAAATGTGAAAACCACTGTGGATAAAAATCCTGAGGGTTTTACCAAGGTTGGGGGCAAAGGGAAAGGTGGAAAGAGGTCGCAAAAGAAGATTAATGAGGAAAAACAACTGAGTCACAATAGCTTTAAGATCCTAGAAGAAGAAGAAGGAAACAAAGAAACGAACCAGGAAATGGAGAACATTATCACTGAGAAGGAAAGGGATGACAGCATGGAAGATATCATAGAAAACATGATGGAGATAAACATGGACCATGATATGACTCCAAGTGAGGTGGGAACGGAGGACCATGAACTGTAGGAGATTCTAGATAGGGAAAATCTAGATCTAGAGAAAGTTTTGGAACAAGGAACGACCAAAGGAGTGGACTCCTTGCCAAAAGAGGAATATGACAGGGCTCAACAACTCTTCCTATGGAGATCACAAATGAATGAACTGGAGTCAAAATAAATCATGAAAGCCAAGAACATAGAGGGATCAAAATGATGGAGGAGACACAGGCACAATCTCCAAAGAATCCAGGTAGGAAAAGAGGAAGAAAAAGACAGAAGGAGTTGTTGAACGAATGTGGGAAACTATTGATTAACTTAGGTAAGATGAAAGAGATTACTAGTTACTCCTTTACAAACCTTTCTTAATGAAGCTCACAACCTGGAATATTAGAGGCATAGGAAATAGAAAGAAACAAAGAAATCTCAGTACTAGAATAAAAGAAGAAAAACCAGATATGGTTTTTATTCAGGAGACAAAATGTTTGATGGATAGGATTAGAGAAACTCATAATAAATGGCTAATCAAGTATGAGTATCTAGAGGTTAAAGAAAAAAACTCACCGGGGGGGGGGGGATTCTCACGTTGTGGAATCCACATAAATTTGGAATCCTGGATGTTGAGGCATCTAGGAACTATCTTTCTTTGGTTTGTCAACCTTTAGTTGATAAGGAGATATACATGATCACAAATGTCTATGAACCTCAAAAGCAAGAAGACAAACTCAGGCTTCTCACCTCCCTTGAGGAACTAAGAGTAAGACACCCTAATATGCCCTGGATCGTTGCAGGAGATTTCAATATGATAAGATCTCTTACAGAGAAAAAAGGTGGTATCAGACAGCTAGGCAGAGACTCCATGGCCTTCCAGAACTTCATAATGAACATGGGGTTAGTGGACACTGGAACAATAAATGGGACCTTCACCTGGAACAACAAAAGGGGAGGAGCTTCACAAGTCGCATCTAGACTAGATAGATTTATTATCTCATAGGACCTCTTTCTCTCAGGCCCTACCATAACAGCTTCTATTCTTCCCTTTGGAGGTTCAGATCATTGGCCTATACAGCTGGAAGCCACTTTTATGGGTACACCAAGGAACAAACCTTTCAGGTTTGAGAATGCCTGGCTCTCTCATCCTGAATTCACTAGTAATATTGACAAATGGTGGAAAGAGGATCTAAACATTCAAGGAACTAGAATGTTCCTGCTCCAACAGAAACTTAAACATATCAATTCCAAGCTTAAAGGTTGGAAAAAAAAATGAATCTGGCAATATCTTCAAAGCCAAAAGAGAAGCTGAGTAGAAACTCTAGGAGATCAATCAGATCAACGTCACAGAGGGCTTTATAGAGGAACGGAAAAAGCTATTTGATTCTTTGCAGGAAGAATGGGAAGAACGGTGCTTGCAAGAGGAGATTTTCTGGAGACAGAAGTCAAGGATTCAGTGGATTAAAGAGGGAGAAAGAAGCACGAAGTTCTTTCATAAATCCACAATGGATCACAGAGCACACAACAGAATCACAAAGCTCAAAGACTCTCAAGGGAGAGAAATAATTTCTCACATAGACATGGAATATCTCCTTGTACAACATTTCCTCAGTATTACAGAGGAGCCTCTGGGGGATAGATCCAGGTTCATCAACTATTTCACTCAATATATCCCTCAGCTGGTTACCATAGAAGACAACCACAATCTTAACAGGCCAGTGTTGGAAGAGGAGGTCAGTGAAGTGATCAATGAAATGCAAAATGGAAAATCTCCAAGCCCAGATGGGTTCAATGTAGACTTCTTCAAAGCATGTTGGAAAATAGTCAAACAAGATATCCCTGAGGTGGTGGAAGACTCAAGAAGATCCAAAAAGGTTCTGAAGGCATTTATTGCTTCCTTCATAGCTTTGATCCCAAAAAAGGAAAATTCCATGACTCCAGATGGCTTCAGACCCATAACCTTATGTAATGTGGTGTATAAAATTATTTCCAAGGTGATCACCAATAGACTCAAGCCCCTTTTACCATCTCTCATCGCAGAGGAGCAAACAGGCTATGTGGAAGGAAGACAAATCCTCAATAATATCATCCAAGCTCATGAGGTGGTACACTCTCTCAAAAGAAACAAACAAGCTGGCATGATCATTCAATTAGACCTAGTGAAAGCTTATGACAAGCTAAGCTGGTCTTACATAAGGGCAGTTCTAAAAGCCTATGGCTTCGACCAAAACTAGATAAGATGCGTTATGGCACTAGTCACCACGACTAGTTTCTCCATCCTACTTAATGGCACTCCTTCAAGACTCTTCACACCCTCCATAGGTCTCAAAGAAGGGGATCCACTCTCACCCTTACTCTTTGTTCTCATCATGGAAGGGCGTGGTAGAGCAATTAAAATGGCTAATGTTGAAGGAAGAATCCAGGGCATCAAACTCACCTTGGATGGAGCGGCAAACACACATCAACAATTTGTGGATGGCACAATGCTGCAGGGGTTACCTGCAGTTAGGGAAGCCAGAATGATCAAACAAATTTTGAATGAATTTGCTATGGCTGTTGGCACAGAGGTAAGCCTCAACAAATCAAAAGTTTTTTTCTTTAACACTAACATTGCTATTAAAAGAAATATCACTAGAATTCTTGGGGTTCAAAGGGACCAGCTACCTTCCAAGTATCTGGGCATACCTCTCATAGATAAACCTCTCAACAAGCAAGTGTGGGAGCCAACTATAAATAAACTGCAGGACAAGATCCAAAAATGGACATGCAGGTCTTTAAACTTGGCGAAGCACCTTGTGCTCACATAGGTTGTCCTGCAGGCCATTCCTATATTTATGTTCTCAACTCTTCCTGCTCCTAAAGGAGTTAAGTAGCAGATCAGGAGCATACAAAGGGACTTTCTATGGGGAAACGAAGAAAATAAAAAGAAATGGGCTACTAGCCTGGGACAAGATCTGTAAACCCAAGAGCCACGTGGTTTTGGGCTTCATGATCTTGAAACCATTAGCAAGGTTTCGGGAGCTAAAATCTGGTGGAGATGGATCAAGGAACCGAAAACTCCCTAGACTAAGCTTTGGACACAAAAATATGCCAAAGCATGAGAAAGATCACATTAGCATGTCAGGGCACATTAAGCGCTCCCACATTTGGAACCTTGCCTGGGAAAATAAAAGTATTGTTCAGCAACATAGTTTCTGGGAAATTCGAGCTGGGAACCTAGCACGATTTTGGGAGGACAACTGGCAGCAGGAACCTAATTTGTATAAGGATGAATTAGCAGCTCTCAAGAATGACACAGACAACAAAGGTCTACTTATGGTAAAAGACTTCTAGGACCAGGAAAGGAACAATGGAAAATGGAGAACTTAGAAGGATCTAGGCCATAGTGAAGAGAGTCCTATGAGGGCCCAGGCAAAATCTCTTACCTGAAATCTAGAGCATAGAAGGATTCTGGTTTCATCCTTGCCTGACCAACTAAGATGGGGAAAGACCACTGAAGGAAACTTTAACCTCAAAGAAGCTAAACAGGTAGTAACAATATTTAACTATCTAAATCCTGATAAAGTTTGGAAGAATCTTTGGCAGAGCCCCCACTAGATGAAAATAAAGTTATTTGTTTGGCTAGTTCATCAAAGGAAAATCTTAACTTGGGAAAATATTCTTAAAAAGGCTTCACTGGACCATCCAAATGTTATCTTTTTGGTTCACAAGAGGAGATGATGGATCACCTTCTCAACCTTTGCCCTTTCACCTCCATCGTGTGGGAATGGGTGGCCTTAATCTTTAGGCACACTGGTAGGGAGATACTCATCATCTCCAACAATTTGAAGAATTGGAGGAAAAACTTCTCAGCGGATGAAATTTTTAATAAAGCTTGGACCCTAGTTCTAGGCTTTGTCATTTGGAATGTCTGGAAAGAGTGCAATAGTTAGATCTTCAAGAACAAAGCAAGCAAGCCCCAACACATAATTGACCAAATTTTAAGGCAGCTCAAAGATACAGTCAGTAGCTTGTTGAGGACACTTCCTAAGGAAGCCTCCTCCATATGGTTTCTTAAAGGTCAATATAGATGGAGCATCTAAGGGCAACCCTGGGTTAGTTGGTTTTGGAGGTGTTATAAGAGATGAACAGGGGAAAATAAAGAAGATCTTTCATGGCCACTTGGGGAAGGGCACTAATAACATGGTGGAACTCATGGCCCTAGAGGAATGCTTGGAAATATTGGTGGATTCAGATTCACATAATGTCATCATTGAAGCAGATTCAAAATTGATTATTAGAGTGGCCAAGAAAATATGCAATGGTACATCATCGGATAAAGTGTCAAAACACTAGAAGCTCCCACTTGCAAACCTTAAAAATTGTAAGCTTTGTCCATGTGAAAGGAAAATCTAACATGGTAACAGATCATTTGGTGAATGAAGGAGTAATTAATAAGGAGAGGTACACGCAGCACGTCTGGGAGTTGTTACCCCTGGGAAAACTGTTAGAGGACTGTCTCTGTTAGGCTACCAAAGATATGGAGCAATGGGAAATGTTAAGATCAGTGGAGGAAGACCAAGGATACAGTGGCATGAGGACCGATTCTGGAAGTGCTGCAGGTTTGTCGTCTCATTGATCACTGTGTGGATTAATGGCGACACATTGATTCAGTGAAAAGCAGAGAAACTGGAGTTTAAGAGTAAATCCATCGAAAAGCAAAAGATCAACAGCGTAGGGAGGAAGGACTGGGAAGCGTCCGATGGGTTGGATCGATGGTCATCGCTCGGCGGAAGAGCGCGTAAGCTAATTCGCGAGGAAGTGGTTTCTCGTACCACAAGTGGTATTTCGGAAGCGGTCTAAGTGGTAACCAGTTTTTCAAGCAAGGCCTCCGATTCCACTCTTTAAGCGACACGTAGCAGCAAGGAGAAAAGAGGTTACCGCTTTTCGGGCGGGTTTTCCTCGAGCTACTTGTCCACCTGAAATCTACGTGGACCGTTGGATACACAAAGGGTAGATCAACAGTGGAGGGTCAGGTGTGCAAGTGGAAGGTTTGTTACGAATTTAAGATTCAGTGTTAGTCGTTGATCATTTATTTAGTTGGACAACGAATGTCAGGGCGTTGTACCAGGAATGTGGACCTGTCGTTTTTTATGGTAGCCAATGTAATAATTTTGAAATCCGACCTTATGGGTTGTGAGTCGAGTTTTTGTGTATTACTTGTGTTAGCCATATCTCCTGATAGGGGGGTTGGTTCCGAGTTCTAAAGATTTAAAGCCAACTCCGCTTTAGTTAGGTCATGTGGACCAATTTTTGGTAAACACAAGGAAATTTAGTTTACCTTGTAAAATATGGAATCTACTTGTTTCGGTTAATAGAAAGCTCCATTCTTACTTGACCAAAAAACAAGAAGGCACGAAGCTACCAATTTGATTAGAAGAAATTGTTTAGTCTATAATGTAAATTTAACATACTATTGTTTCTTTAACATGTTATTTCTTTATATATTATTATTGGTACAATAATAAATAATATTGATTATCATTATTCCAATATATTATAATAATAATAATCTCCATTATAAGAATTTTTTTTCTTGGAAAAAAAAGCCTGTATTTTCATTATTATAAAACAATAAAAAATACATTCTTCATATTCACTCATGTGTGCATTCACTGGAATCTACCTTGATCCCACAGGAGGAAAAAATAAGATATAGTTTGAGACGGATCAAATTCAACTCCCAATAGTCAACGATCCAAAATTGAGTTGTATATAGCCACAACTACCCATATGATAGGACTATGTGCATCAAGCACCAACATATACTATAAGCAAAAGGAATGGAAAAAAACAATAGTGTGTCTAGCATTAGAAAATAAAACATGTACAAAAAAAACATAACCATGATAAATCAACCATGATCAACAAGAACCAATTCCTCCATAAATGGACGATGGAATACATGATGGGGATCAGGACCACCAAACTTTATTACTTGCCAAAGCCGCTAATCCAGGAGTAGGCCCTCTTTAGAAATCCTGTCAATGACCCTGTTTCGATCCCTATAAACATGGTTAATGGAAAAAGAAACAAAATCCTATTTCAAGCGATAGATATCTAACAATACATGAGAATGAGAAATAGAATGGCACACTTGAGTATCATTAACCTAATTCACCACCAGAAGGGAATCCTCAAAGATCTAAAGACGGTCAAAACCATTTTCCAAGGCAAAGGAGACCAGGGATCTGAAGGCCAATGGTTCGTCCCAATTATTAGTGCCCCTTCCAAAACATAGCCTAATGTGGAAAATATCTTGTTCAAATAAATGAAGAACAAATATTCCACCACAAAGATCCCTATCCTCCTTTGAAGCCCCATCGACGTAACCCCAAGGAAAACTAGAGTTTGATACTTCAACAAGAACCAGATGACACCTTGTTGTTGATCGAGGCTATAGGTAATGTTCTAGGATAGATAAACACTCGACCGCCAACCAAATACCCCAAACGATGATAATTGGAAGCGACCTATAGGTATATGTGGCCCTATCAACTATTCAACCCTTCCAAATGACAACAAATGAATTGCCTTCCTAGTTACAAACATCCCCCATAACACTATGACATGTCGACCAAACAAGCTGAGAGAAAGGGTAGTGGATGAATAAATGAGAAATATATTCCTCATCCTGCTTGTATAAGATGCACCAGCCTAGTCCAATTTTATGTTGGTGTTGCATCACATCCCAGGTGGGGACCTTACCCATTAGAATGCGCCATGTGAAGATTCTTTATTTTGGTGGACATTTTGTGGTCCACAGAAAATGCCACCACTAGAGATGGATCACTTCCCTAATAGTCATGTTTAGATGAAAATAACCTGCTTTTGGAGAATAAACACCATTAGTATTCCCAGACCATACCAGTTCATCAAAAAAATGTGAAAGCTTAATGTGCAGTGAGTATAAACTCTTTTAAGTATACATCCCATTCCCTCCAAAAATCCCTGACCAACTATAAACTAGTAGCTAAGAGTCGGCCCTTGCGCCACAAGGATGTACACTCTGAGTCATTTATATGAGAAATTCTAGTAAATCCTCAAGACAATAGTCAATCAATCAGGGTTTAAGATAAGATGTGATTGACACCACTACTAATCCATGGATCCCTACCCAACCACACCGTTGTTCTTGAACCAGTTTTCCACACCAAACCCAAAGAGATCACATGAAAATAATTTAAAACAACCCTCCAAACCACAAAAATATTTGTTCTCAAAAATTGTGGAAGTTGAATCCACTTCCCTAGGGGTGGGGGGAGATGTATTTTTTAGTAATGACCTATTAACAGTGTTGGATGCCTAACATGTAAGGGAATCTCCCCGATGTGAAGTCCTAATTAGACCTCACACTATTTGGTGTAAGTGTCCCATCTGGCTATATTGTCCGACCACTGTTGGAAAGGTTTCAAATATATGCCTTGGTTACAACCACACATAAGAGATCACAAAACCTCTTTGGGCAGCAAGAATGTAAGCTTTCTGAGACACACAATGTAAGGTGCATGAGGGAAATTCCATGACTGGTAAGGGAAAACGAGCCTCTGGTTAGAAAAGTAATAGTACTATCCTAAAGGGGGAATCATGAAGGAAGAGAAAGATGTTGTGTGTGGAGAATGATTGTTCAGAGGTCTTTGTTTCAGCCGGATGTATACCCCAGGAAGTTTGTACACCCCTCCACACGGGGGGTTGCGGGGGGGACTTGTCCCCCCCCCACGGGGGTCTGGGGGGGCTGATCCCCCCCAACTAGGGGGTCTTGGGTGGCTGATCCCCCCAACTAAGGACCAGTGGTCCGGGGGACGGGCAGCGCGAGTCCTAAAAATAGATGTAAAATTGCCTTGTAAAAGTTATAGTAATTTCTAGTCAATCTGGGCCGTTCATTAGGCGGATGATCTGACGGTAGAACTTATGTTTAGTTTAGGGTTTTTTGCCCTAGAAGGAAACCCCTCTCTTCATATGAGGGCATTGTATTGAGTCTGTGTAGTATATGTCCGAGCGAAAAACAGTGAGGTGAGACTGTGAGAGAAAACAGAGGATATTACAGCGGATCTGCTGTAGGTTGTGTCTCTTCATTTTGCTGGATAATAGAAAGGAAGGATTGGCTGTTCGGGGTGGACGTAGCCCAAACTGGGTGAACCACGTATATCTGTGGTTCACCCACATATTGTGCATTCTCATTCAAAAGATATTCAGAGTTATCATGCACTATTGTAGCAAAATCAACATTTTCCGTGAATATTGCCCTGTGATTACTTTTGGTATTGGAAGTTACCACCTTCTTTGTAGATATTGCTACTAGATTTTAAGGATTGTTTGGGAAGTATCTATGCCTCTACTGCACGATCCTCTTCTTAAGCTCATCAAACGTGACACTACACACATCCATGACTTTATCTGTAGGTGAAGGTGTGATTCCCATTTCACCAAATAAGAGATGACCACCCATGAGAGGAGTTTCTTTTGGAGAACTTGGTTCATCATCCATGGGTTGGATGGTATTCTCTTCCTTCAACTCTTCTTCTATCTCCCGAGTCAACCATTCTTCTTCCAGTCTATGTTTTGCTTCTTCCTCCTGGGACTACCTTTATTATTCCTCTTCTATTCTTCTCCTTTCCCCTTCTTCTTCATGTTGCTTCCTAAGAAACTCATCTTGCTTCCTCTTCTCCTCTTCTTTTTCTTCTCTAATTTATTGTTTTGCTTGAATAACTCTTGTGTTTAAAGGATCAACTTTCCATTTCATGTTTCTTTCTCTTGTCAAATCATACTTGATCCTCTTCCTAGGAGCTACGCTCTTTTCTTTAAGGATTATATGTTCCGCCTCCTGCACTTGCATATCTTGAGTTGTTGGATCTCGGAGTGAACTAGTCTCCATCCTTGGATGTGTCTTTCTAAATGAATTGTACCATTTATTCACCTTCTCACCTTCTATAGTATACATTGATGAATATCCATGATTGAAACTGATCCTTTCACAATGTTGCCTTCACACTCTCTTGGGATCATATCCATGAAAGTATTTTGTTGCAAAGTGCAAGTGATCTAGCTCTTGTATTTCTGCAGTTGTCACCTTGTGGCTCTTTAGCTCATATAATCTTATCCTCAAAGGGAAGGTGGGCCAAGGGCATTTCTTCCTCCTATGAAGAACTCTTGATTATCCCTTGTCCAACTGATATGCCACTTCTTTCATGACCACCTTATTGGTCACATATCGCGACATGAGATGAGGGGAGATATGACATCCACAACAACGAATATATGTTCCCTCAAGCATTGCAAACCAATCCATGATATCCTATAGTGGCTCCTTCACTTGATCAGTCATGCAAGGAGGATTAAACTCAATTATCATGTGGAATATAACTGCAAAGAAGTGCTCAACCAATATATCGTATGCGCCCCTAAAGCTTGATTCTGACAACTCTCTATAGTGGAATTAAACTAGAAACTTGTTCTGAGGGGTCTAGTTCCAGTACATTCAAGGGAAAGCATATCGTGCACAGAGTCCATCTAAAATAAATGTAGACATATAGAGTTTCAGTGCTTGATTCACCCTTAAAGATGCTTTTTCCTACTCCACATGACGTTGCAACTCAAATGACAATATATTTGCATAAGTGGAGATCTTACCATGGGTAACCACCATATTAAGTATATATATCTAGTTCTCCTCAAACACCTCAACGTTCTTTTGCCCATGAAACCTATAACACATGGAAATAAGATATTGATATACATCTTTGAGAATCCTAGTTAGATAATCTGTGCATGGGTGGTGGTGAAACTTAACAGGTTCTCGACACCAAAATTTGATGATGTCACTTGTGTCAAGATCAACCCATCTGATGTAGAAGTCATTATTTGCATATTTTGTGGGCCTAAGCATCTTCTAGTAAGTTTGCAGGTCTTCTCTATAATAAGTGGTGAGCTAATCACCACTTTCACTACGAAGCACAAGATGAGAGTTATCCATGTGTGTAATGATCCACTCAATCACTTTTTTCACAGAGGATAACTGGGATTTTTCATGTGACCCTATGTATCCTGGACCGCTTGATATTGATATATACTTCCAAGTCCTCCAAGTTCTCAAAAAATTGTTTCTAGATGAATGTATCTTTTATGCACCCCATGTGACCTTAGTAGACTTACCAATGAAGAATTGTGTGTCTGCATATATCGGAATGGTTGTCTTTGTTACTTTAGCAACTTCCTCAGTGTTTGCTTATGAGGTTTCTTTGGAGGCCACTTTATGTGTAGCAGGAGGAATGGCTCTAGCAGATGATGAAAGAGTGATAATACTTGTAGCTTGAACACCTATTTGTGGAAGAACACTCATGGTGACAAGATTATATTTATGAAATATCCTAACTATTGCGGCAATATCTAAGCAAATCAAATTCAAAGAGCCATTAAATGTAACTGAGAATGTAAATCTATCACTGAAAGCACACATCTACATGCATGGGTAGAAAATCTACATGCAAACAAGTAGGGTGGACTTTCAAAGTACGAAGGGGTTTCAAGGGTCATTTGGGGCTTTGTAGAGCACTCATGTGATCAAGCAAGAGAAGGAAAACCTCAAGGGAATAAGGGCACACTCTGAAGAGATGAAGGATTGAGTCTTTGGGCCTTCAGGCCTTCATGTTGTGCTCATGCACTAAAAGAGACAGAGAGGGTGCATTGGCGCACTTTGAAGAGATGAAGGGATGAATATTTCGGCCATCAGGCCTTCAAGGTGTGCTTATGCACTCAAGAACAAGGAGGGCACATTGGTGCATGCTGAAAGGATGAAGGGAAAACATTCAAGCCTTCAGGGTGCAGTCATGCACTCAAGGAGGGCACAATTCTATCTGACGAAGGAGTGCGCTGAAGAGGCAAACTTGTCATTTTTGGGCTAAGTTTTATGAGTTTATCAAGGTTTGGGTTCTAGAACTGCACTCTGCCAGAGAATGGCTCAAGGCAAGTCTAGTAGTAAGATTTCATGATATAAATAAGAAGAAGAAATATCTACAAGATTTTATAAATGTTTTTGTAATCATGATTAGAATATGAAGGGTCAAGGAACATGCAGAGTTTTAGCGTGCGACAACAAATTAACACTTATAGAGGAAATATTGAACATAAATTCCAGTAAATAAATTGAAAAGAAAAGAAATGCCAGCAAGGAAAGCAAGATTGATAGAAAAATCATGAAAGGCAATCAATAGATTCAACATGCAAAACTTACTTGTAACGCAGATCAATGAAGAGTTTCTTCATTCAAAGATGTGCGCCCAACCCAAATGAGAATGATTATGAGAATGAATGATTAATTGTGTTAATTTAAAAGAGATTACATATAAATGTGTCTCATGCATGCTTGCCACTTTTTGATGAGTTAGTTGAGGGAAGTTAAGTGGGCTCCTATATTCTAGGAGTCTGCCCACACGCAACAAGGAAGCTCAAAAGGGCACACGTCTTCATGTTGAAGGAATGTACTCAAGGAGGGTTCACTTGTTAAGCATGAAGGAGTGTTCTCAAGGAAGGAACACTTGCTAAGCATGATGGAGTGTGCTCAAGGAAGGCACACTTCTTCATCCCAAAGGAGTGCACTCAACTTGAAGTGCACTTCTATTTATTTTGTTTGCTTTTTGTGTGTGCGCATGGCATAAAGGCCTGTTTCTATGTTAATAAAAGTCATGAGTTCACCTAACCATGGGCTAGATAACACAAGCAACAATTAGGAAATAATGACTTAGGAGGATGCGACACTAGGGGCTCCAAAATCAACATAGGAAAAAAATTTGGAGGGTTGTTGTCACAACAACAACACTTGGTGACACATTAGGAGAACCACATCTTCTCTAAAATATTTTCATTTAAGCATGAAGTCTCAATTGCCCAAGAAGCATTGATTCAATCAGTGGGTTACCTTAGCTCCCTACTTTACTCGGTTAAAGATATAGTCTTCCCAGTTCCACTTCTCAGTGTAACACAACAATAAAGTAAGCCATATCATTATCCTTTTGACATAAGTAAGGGTAATATAGATCAGAGAGTTAAAACAATCAGAGTATGAGTTTTCTATCTCTGGTGTTGCTCCGCTACCTGCAGGTCTAGACAGTACCCTGACAAAGTCGCTTCAGAAACACAAATGTTGCTTCGCTACTAGTGAACCTGGATGGTACCTTGGAGAAGTTGCTTGCTTCACCTCCCTGCACATGTAGCTTTTCTCTTCTTTCACCCTTTATTTTGTTAAAAATGCAAGCAGAAAAAAATATTGATTTAATTTTTGCTTGAAATAAATTAGGAGAAAAAATGTAATTCCACATCACAAGACAAATTGTAAGAGTTAACTAAGTTAATTTGACTTCTTTGGTTCAATTAATTCAAGTTTAGGGTCTAACTTGAGTCACGTAGAGTGTCCCCTACTTTATAGGAGCCCTAGTTGAGTTAATTTTGAGTTGTAATTAATTAATTCAGTTTAACTGAGTTAAAGTCAGTTAAACTAGTTCCAACTGATGGAGGAACCAATAGGAGGTCTAACAATGGGGTGTTGCCTCATGTGTTCAACTAGTTAACTAATGATGCAACTATAAATAACTCATGCATATTAGATTTGAGAGTTACCTAGTTGAGATTGGATTTCAAGGGCAATGTACTATCAGTTGTATAATCATCCAAATTGTACATGTGGTGCATGCAATCAAAGGAAGGCCTGTGACGTATTATGTAATTACAATTGAGGAATTTCCCTAATTAATAGGGGCTAATTCCCAAGGAAACAACACAAAGAAATAGGGACTTGTGCAAGCAGAAAATTGGTTAAGTATTGGCAAAGGCTTGCCTATGATGCAATGAGATAGATAAAGATAGTGCAAAGGTTGCTCGGGCTTGAGAAAAGCATTGTAATCTTCTCATATTTTTTTACGATTGCAATATACATATAATAGGGGTTTTAGCTATGGCTTTCACTAGGAAACCATTTTGCAATGTTTTGATTAAATTCTTTCTCTTGTATGCTTCGTGATTTCTCAATCGATTAATTGTTTTTGCTGATGAGTAGTGTAGATTCAAGTATTTTGTTCTATAAAATTACATAAGCAGTTTGAATCTACAAGGAATTTCTACATGGTATCAGAGTTGAAATCACATTAGAAGAGAAGAATACGAGTTCTACTTTGTAGGTGAAATTGAATTTGCAAGATCATTCTTTAGAGATTCCTCTTTCAACTAGGAATCTCGTTGGAAAACTTATTATGTCATCCCATTCGGCCATTTGCATTTGCATCAATTAATTTTTTTATACAATCATTCTTCCACAAGAATGATTCCTGAGGATCATACTATAAGGAGTTCGAGATCATATTGTCTCGAATCTCCACGGGAAGGATACACCATATGCAATGTGGCAAGACTTGATAGACTTGTTTCAGAACAACAATGACTACAAGAAGTTGGTGTTGAATGAGGGGCTTCAAAATATTAAGATGGAGAAGGGTGACACAATACCACAATACTTGAGCAGGTTCACCCAATGTCATGATGAGATTAGGAGCATTGGTATTATAGTTTTTGAAGATGATCTAGTCAACCTAACACTTCTAGGCCTTCCCAAGAGTTGGCACAACTACGAAGATTCCGTAAATGGGAGGGAGCATCTACCAAAGTGGGAGCATTTGTGGTCCGACTTGGTGCAAGAAGAGATAAGGTGGAACACTCGAGATGGAAACCTTATCCAAGAATGATGATGAGGAGAGTTGTGCCTTGGCTGGAAAGGAAAAGAAAGGGAAAGGAAGAAATCCTAATCCAAAGGGGATTCCAATCAAGGCGACAAGAAGAAGGACTTATCGAATATTAAATGTTTTCATTGTCATGAGTTCGGACACTATGCCACAAATTGCCCGCACAAGAAGGCCAACAAGAAGCCCTCGGGAGGAGCGACAAATGAATATCTAGCTTCACAATTCGAGTTGGATTTCACCCTCATTGCATGCATGGTGACATTGGTGATGGGTAGTGTGTGGTATCTGGATAATGGAGCCTCATTCCATATGACGTGCAACAAAGTATTTTTCAGTGACTTGGAGGAGAAGGACCTCCAAATGCACGTCGAGATGGGAGATGATAGAAGGTATAACACGATCAAGATCAATATTGTTACTTTTCAAAGGGACTCTGGTTCTTCTCTCACATTAAAAGATGTCATGTATGTTTCGGGTTTGAAGAAGAATTTAGTTTCAGTTGCTATGTTGGAAGACCATGGCTACAATGTGATATTTAGCAAAGGAAAGGTTTTCCTTCATCACATAGCCATAAGACAAGTGAAGAGGATCGGGGTTCAAGTGAAGAAAGTATACAAATTGGATGTAGAAGATTGTGCTTCCTTGAGCATGAAAGTGTATAAGGTGTAGAGCCGAGACATCGGTGAATTATGGCATAGGAGACTTGGCCATTTGCACCATGGAGCCTTAAAGATCATGCAACAGATTTCTACAAGACTTCCCAAGGGTACACTAGAGTAGAGAGATACATGCAAAGGGTGTACATTAGGGAAGTACACTAAAGACACCTTTCCTGGTAAGGACAGTCGAGCACAAGTGATCCTTGAAAGAGTTCACTTAGATGTGTATGGATCGTTCTCGACAACCTCCACGACCAAGCATAGGTATTATGTGATATTTGTAGATGACTTCTCACTTAAGTGCTAGATATTCTTCATGCAGAAGAAAGACCATACATTCTAAAAAATTTGTGAATTTAAAGCACTTGTTGAGAAAGATAATGGTAGGTAAGTGAAGACTCTCAGGAGCGATAATGGTGGAGAATATGTGTCAAATGAGTCCAATAACTTCTATGCATTAGAAGGCATTCGACTGGAGTTAATAACACCCCATAACCCACAATAAAATGGGGTGGATGAGAGGAAGAATAGAAGTATTATGGGACCTTCATGGGAGATGTTACATGGTTAGGGCCTACAATTGCACTTGTGGGTTGAAGAATGCAACATTGTTGTATATGTGCAGAACAAGAGTCCTCATCGGATTCTCAAGTTGAGTACACCAGAAGAGTCTTTTTCAGGGAAGAAACCAGATGTGTCACACTTCAATATCTTTGGTTTATCAGCATACTGTCATGTTACCAAGGATGGAAGTACAAATCTAGAGTTAATAATTGAGTTCGGTATATTGTGGGGTACACTAATACACCTCAAAACTATCGATTGTACCTTCCACCTCACAGGATGACAGTTGTTCGTAGAGATGTGAAATTCATTGAAGAGAAGGCCATGGGATGTTCCCTTGAGAGGGAGCTTCAGTTACATGAGGAGATTTTAGCTCTAAAGGAAGAACCTCAAGATGATGTGGAGTAGCCACATGCAGAGGAGAAGAGAGTGGATGCAACCACTCATGTAGAGACATCCAAATATGGAAGGAAGTGCACCAGAGAAGTTGAGATATTGATGCATGATGTTAGAGAGAATGTGGGAACACCCATATCACATCGCAGGCAGAGGAGGTCACCAGATCAGCACAATGGATACATGGCCTTGATGAGTGAGAGTGTAGAGTATGAGCCATCCTAATTCAAGGAAGGAATGCAACAACCAATATGGGTTGATTCCATGGTAGAGGAGTATGACTCCATTATTAGGAACAATGCTTGAGAAGTTGTCCCAAGGCCAGAAGACAAGTCAGTGGTAGGTTCCAGGTGGATCTATAAGGTGAAGCAAGTAGCATATGGGAGTGTCGAGAAACACAAGGCCAACTCTGTGGCCAAGGGATTCTCTCAAGTGGAGGGGATTGATTATGAGGAGACCTTTGCTCCACTAGCAAGGTACTCTTCAATCATATCTGTTCTAACACTTCCAGTGCAGATATGGAAGATACATCAAATGGATGTGAAGACAACCTTCCTCAATGAAGTTATTGAAGTAGAGGTGTATACTGAGCGGCCGGAAGTTTTTGATACATTCAACAGAGAGTCACATGTGTGCAGACTCAAGCAAGTGTTGTATGGATTGAAACAAGCACCTTGTGCTTGGTACACCAAGATCGACAACTATTTCACCAAGTTGGGCTTCACGAAAAGTGAAGCAGATGCAAACCTTTACCATTTTGTGGTTGAAGGTAAATTATTGATTATAGTATTATATGTCGATGATTTAATTCTAAGAGGTGATGAGAAGCTAGTCAAATCTTTCAAAGAGGATCTTGCAAGAGAATTCAAGATGAAGGACACGGGGATCATGCATTATTTCCTTGGTACAAAAGTATGGCAGGGAGATGGGGAATTGTTTGTCTCTCAGGGAAAGTATGCCAACGAGATACTGAAGAAGTTCCACATGGAGAGAAGAAAACCCATGGAGACTCCTCTAGCAAGGAATTGGAGGAAGGAAGATGTTACTTAAGGTGAAGTAGTGGAGGCTACTATTTACAGGCAGGTTGTGGGTTCACTTATGCATTTGGTGAACACATGACCATACATGTGTTTTTTTGTTAAACAACTTAGTCAAGCAATGGTTAAGCCAACCAAATTGTATTGGAAGACAACTAAACATGTATTGAGATACCTCAAAGGCACCACTTAGTTTGGTCTTTGGTACAAAAGGACATAGGGAGTGAAGCTTCAAGGCTTCAAAGATTCAGATTGGGCAGAGAGTCCATCAGATTGGAAGAGAACATGTCTCGGTTGGCAGTAGTTTCTTGGTACAGTAGGAAGCAAAAATCATTTGCACTTAGTTCAGCATAAGCAAAGTACATGGCTGCTAGTCAAGAAACTTGTGAGGCTATCTGGACGAGGAAGATTGTTGGGTTATTTGGTCAGCAGATGGATCCTATAGTTATTTACTGTGACAATCAGAGTTGTATCAAACTCTTTGAGAATCCAGTTTTTTGTTATCAGTCCAAGCATATTGACATTTGGTATCACCATCTACAAGATTGTGTGCAGAGGAGAATCATGTTGTTGGAGTACATTCCTACAGAGGAACATCATGCATACATCTTGATTAAGGCACTATCAAGAGGAAAATGTGAGTTCCATAGAGGCAGGATTAGGGTCTATGATATTCCCTTTTTTATTGAGAACGAGTGTTGAAAATGCAACAAGAAAAAATCATGATTTAATTTTCCCTTGAATTAAATTAGGATAAAAATTGTAATTCCACATCACAAGACAACTTGTACGAGTTAACTAAGTTAATTTGACTTAGTTGGTGCAGTTAATTCAAGTTGAGGGTCTAACTTGAGTGATGTAGAGCGTATCCTACTTTATAGGATCCCTGGTTGAGTTTATTTTGAGTTGTAATTTATTAATTTAGTTTAACTGAGTTAAAGTCAATTAAACTAGTTCCAACTGATGGAGGAACTAGTAGGAGGTCTAACAGGGGTGTTGCTTCATGTGTTCAACCAGTTAACTGATGATTTAACCATAAATAACTCATGGATGTCACATTTGATAGTTAACCAATTGAGATTGGAGTTCAAGGGCATTGTACTATGAGTTGTATAATCATCCAAATTGTACAGGTGGTGCATGCACAATTCTAATTGAGGAATTTCCCTAATTAATAGGGGTTAATTCCCAAGGAAAAATCACAAGGAAATGGGGACATGGGCAAGAAGAAAATTGGTTAAGTATTGCTCAAGGTCTGTTTAGGAAGCAATGAGACAGATAGAGATAGTGTAGAGGTTTTTCGGGCTTGATAAAACCATTGTAATATTCTCATATTTTCTGACTAACGCAATATACATATAACAGGGGTTTTTAGATGTGTCTTTCCCCAGGAAATCATTGTGTAATGTGTTGATTGAATTCTTTCTCTTGTATGCTTAGTGATTTCTTGATCGACTAATTTTTTTGTTAATGAGTAGAGTATATTCAAGTCTTTTGTTTTAGAAAATTACATAAGTTATTTGAATCTACAAAGAATTTCTACATATTTATCTTTCTTTTTCTGGAACTGTGCTTAGGAACTTATTATTTTCAACGGGTGGAAGAGGGATCCCAACTTATTGAGATCAGATGAGGTTTCTCCTTTAGAGATTGGTTTAGTACCTCTGATGATTTGTTCACTAAATGTTTTCTCCTTATCTTACCCTACTTAGATAGATAGGCAAGAACACATTATTCATAAACATGACCAAGTGTAGGAATGAGAATCTTAAATGGATATAAGCATCACAGTTTGATTACAGCTTCCTGGTTGAAGAATCTTATTTTCCATCAAAAAATCATCGACATGAAAGATGTAAACCAAAAATAAGAAGAGGGTAACATATAAGCCAAGGGTTGTGTGTTACCACATCTTTCCTTTGACAAAATATTAGCCACACAATCTTGAAGATAAAAACTAGTTTTATTCAAGGACTGATGAAATTGAAAAACAAAACGAGAAAAAGAAACACAAACCAGGAATGCAATGCTTCTACCTAAATGCAACCTATCCTATCCTAAACTAAACAGTGCAAAGTTGTTGCATGTGAAATGGAACTTCCAACACAACCATAGAAGTTGCTCCTGACCTTTGGGTCGAAAGATGTGGTCGTGTAAAAACAAAATAAAATGTAGTGTAGTGAAAAGGATAAACAATGCAACATACACACTAACAAATAGAAACATGAAGTGCAATCACAATGGTGTAACGCACTTGACCGCTCTATCAAACGAAATACTCCACAACAATAAATACTAGGGCCATGACCATAGAAGACTCGATTAAAAGCATGTAAGAACAAGCCACAAGACATGAGTCCTGACAGATAAGATTCTTCAATGGAATCTGTAAAGGGATCATGGAAACAAACTTTAGGGAAATTTTGATAAGATATATTGATCAAAGACAAATCCACATCATAAGAAATATCAACAGGTTGACCACAATCAGTGCTATCATTCTAGTTAAATTCTTAAATGGATGATGCAAAAGGTAGGTTAGACAGAAAAAATTGGCATTCATTAAAATCACTCTTTGTTTCCACATTGCAGATTAAATATTTAGTTGAGGCGGGATGTATCGATTGAATTTCAACAACCATATTAAACTTTCTAACATGAGGGTTTAAAAATTTTGTGGAGAAAACGAGAATCCCTCAAGAGAGAGTCGGCATCCCACAAGATGACATTAGCAACAAGATCTTGCAAGAGAAACTTGAACTGACCAAAATCACAAATACCATCTTGGTGATAGGAGCTTGACATAACCATAAATGTAGGCTGAAATGTCCTACTCACTTGACTTAACTTTGAATTTAGAGAAAAAAAAAGGTCGGCTGCTTATCTAAAAAGGAGTCATCATTCAAATCATTAGATTCATAAGGGAATTGAGGTTGATCAAATAGATTTTCAAGATGACCACAAAAATATTCAATGATAAGCATGTCATCTTATTGATCAAAAGGAAATACTCTTGAAATAAAATCTTCAATGATCGCATCAGACTCCATTTGAAACTTTCGCAAATCTCAAACTTCTTGCGAGAACAAGTATTCATCCATTATACTTGAACAATCATCAACATACAAATCTGAAAAAAGGAAATCGTCAGGGTCATGGTTGTCCAAGGATTCAACTTGATTAATGGGTTGAGGGTTATCAAGAGAAGTATCAAGATTTGAAGATGAATGATTAATAGGATCATACGAATAATTTTTAGGGGAAAGACGTGACAAAAAAAATCAAGTCTTCATTGCTAAATTGATCTTCCGATTTACTGATCAATTCAGGTTTGTAACAACCCCAATGAAAATTCATGTAAAAATATATAAGGCCACGTGATGGAACATGTATTCCAAGCTGAATGGTGGGGGGAAACATCCTAATGGGTGTTTATTCGGTTTATTATGGCTAAGGAAATTGGCAAAGGCAATGGCTAAGGCATTTGGAAAGGGATGAGGCATTTAATTGGCATTTTATTTATGAAAATAATGGAAATTAGGAGAAAAGGAAGGTGAAAAGTCACAGTTGTATGTGAGGAGGAAATTGAACAAAAAATAATGGAAAATGAAGAAAATAGAGGCCTCATTAATAAAATGGTTTCTGAGGATCAGTGGGCAAGACTTGGTTAGTTCAGTGTCGGAGCTCTCTCATTATTCTCTCTCTCTCTCATACCCTTTGATACTTAGAGTTTTCTCGGAGCACTCTTGGAGGGTGTGGCATACTTGGATTTTTGGAGCAAGAAGGCAATGGAAGAGTAGGAAATAGCAAGAAGGCATTGGAATCAACATCTACATTAGATTTTCTTGCAGGTAAAGAGTTGCATGTATGATTTCTTCACTAGTTTTGGCATGCATGGCATATACATGTTGTTTCTTGGTTGTGATCTATCATTGTATGGAGGAATGCCTGCATCAACAATGGATTGCCTAGCTTTTCCATTTCATGAATAGCCATGGTGATTGTGGGTTTACTTTCATTGTTTTTTTGGGTTGGTTCTCATGTTTCCTTAGCTTGGGTTGAGTTACTAGTCCTGGAATCCATGGTTAAACAAATGCTCTGGAAGTCTTGTAATAGCTTGGGTTGAGTTACTAGTCCTCGAAGCCTTGGTTGGAAAAATGCTCTAGAAGCGTTGTAACAACTTGGGTTGAGTTACTAGTCTTGGAAGCCTTGGTTGGAAAAACGCTCTGGAAGCCCGGTGACAACTATGGGTTGAGTTACTAGTCCTGAAAGCCTTTTGTTGGAACAAACGCTCTGGAAACCCTGGAAGCTTAGATGGAGACCAATCTGATGATGATCTTGTGATGTTTGACCATGAGTTGGAATCACTATTTGATGGGTTGAGGTGGATGGCCTCTAGAAGCCCTAGATGAGTTTTGATTTATGTGTTCTATGAGATCCCACATTCATGCTTGGAATATGGCATGGTGGTGAATGGATAAAAAGATATTTGGCTCAGGCATTCTATGGTCGGGTGGAATGTGGAAGTCCCATCCGTGGTTTGAATTTTGCATCAGTAATGAAAGATTATTTTTCATTGTATCTCTATGACCATTATGATGGATTATATGTGGTTTATATGGTTGTGATTTCATTGGTATTTTTGTCCCTCCTATGTTGGTTATGTATGTATTTTATGACAACAACTATGTATGGCTCTCATCATGTTATTACTTGTTATTGAATGATCAATGTATCTATTACCTAATGGATGAAATTATAGCTAATGTGATAAGGAGACAATGCTTCATAGTGAATATCAGATAAGTATGAGACCCTTATGCTCAGATTTGTTATTTACACATATAGGTTGCATATTTACTAAGTGTTTGAAAAAATGTATGCCATGGTTAGACTTGGTTAGGTCAAGCCCTTGATCAAGTTTTGTGTTAGAGGATTTTCCTTGGTGTCATTTAATGTCTTGGACAGTCGCATCAAGTTCTAGGAATTTGTTTGGAGAGTAGCCCTGAAAAGGTGGCTTAAATTTCACAGTCTCTAGTACAGAACTAGCTGATAGATACTGCATTCTCTCCCTTGCAGGCATTGTGGGAGCAACTATAGGTTTACAATTGCATGCATGCCTTGTCATGGGAGCGAATCTAGTTTTAATTCATGTAAATGCTAGGCTAATTCAAGGATTGGGCTCTTGGAGCAGTGGATTAGCTCTTAGGGGTGCTGAAGCACCTAAGGGAGGTCTGTGTGTTGTGTTTCTGTCGATTCCATTTCCTTAAGGTTACCTAGGAGGTTGAATCATATCATAGTAGCCTCTCATCACATGTTTACCCTGGTTGCTTGTTGCTTGGGTAGATGTGGGAGGAGGGTGATACAAAGTGGTATCAGAGCGTGGTTGCGCTCTCCTTAGGTTGTGTGTTGATTGTGCTTTCATGTTAGTTGCATATGTGTTCCTTATGCATGTAGTTCATGTTCTTGTTTAATTTGCATGGTGTTGATCATGGTTGTAGTGATGTCACCATGTGAAGGTTGAAGGTGTTGTTGTGGAGTATGTCTTCATGTGTGAATGGTTGATTATGCAGTTCTTATGCATGTATGGTCTTGGTTATAGTTATGCATGAATAGTAGGGAAAACAAGTCTTGTGAAGTCATTATATGAAATTTAGGTCATCATGGTTATATTGGTTATTATGATGATAATGTATTGCCTGAGATAAAATGGGAGATGCAGATCATCATAATGAAGTTGCAACATTAGACTTTGGGGTAAGAGCAAATCATCATACATGTATTGTATGTTTGACATGCAGGTATGTAAGTTATGGATTGTCATATGAATTAGGTTTATATACATTTGGTTTATGTAGATGTATTTTGATGTTATGGTTACATTCATGATAAATGATAGTTGATTAGTGTAGTTATATGCACATGTGTCGGATAGTCAAGAATGATAGTAACTTATAGTTGTATACATTTCTATTGTTGTTTTATATTAGATAACCTGATGATTACATTATATGTTTTTGATGAGTATGTTATAGGTTAACTTGTTGTTGTTATATGACAATTATCTTGGTGATTAGGTCATATGTGTTGATGAGTATGTTATATCTTAATTGATTGTTGTTATATGTTAGTTAATTTGACGATTAGGGTTATAACATTAATATCTTAATGTTATATGACAGTTATCTTGATGATTAGGTCATAGGTGTTGATGAGTATGTTATATGTTAGTTAACTTGACGATTAGGGTTATAACATTAATATCTTGATGTTATATGTATCATGCTAAATTCGATTGGACTATGCAGATGGTTATGGTTACGATATTTAGGTATGAGCCAACATATTTGTGATGACTTTGCACACATGTTTGTTATGCATGAATGATAAGTGCTTATGAGTTTACTATATGAACATGTTAGCTAGTTAGTGTTATGGATATCATGATCTTATTTATGTTTGAGTTGACATGTTGTAACGTTATATCTTGCTAACTAGATTGATTGTGCAGACAAGATTGCCTCCCCTGAGATACATTAAGATATGAGCTCATCTATGTCATTTGATTGTTTGATTATGTCATATATTTGGTTTGCGAGTGTTTGGTGTCTATTACATCGTCTACTTTATTCATTTAACATGGTATGGTTGTAAGTTGGTTGAATGTTTGATGAGTTGCATAATACGAGTATGTGTTTCAATGATCTTGTTTTGAGATGATTGTACTAACACATATCTGTTGAGACAGTTGATATGTACTTGAGTATAGTAGGTGACAGTGGTAGCATTGTGTATAAGGACTATGAGTTGACTATCAATTATGACATGATTGTTAGTCTTGGTAAAGGTTGATTTCAAATTGATAGATATGATATCTTGATATTTGGAACACGTGGTTGATGTGTGTGGGTAGTTGTAGGAAACATGCTTGGTATTAATGTGACGAGTTAATAATTGATGTGTTTATATAACTAACAGCTGGGTGACGTGACAATACATAGTAAGCCTCGATTGTAGCAAGGTAAAAAGGGTAAAAGAAAGGAATTGGACAAGAATTATTTTGGCTATGTTTGGAAACCCTAATTCCAAACAAATGAGTGTTTTGCATACAAGGATTCTTTTTAACCTTGATTTTTTTTGGCATTATGTGGATATGTGCTATAGTCATGAACATGTACTTGACATGTGTATTAGCCAGCCTCTAGTTGCATGGGGATCTGTCAAGGGAATTGGAGTCCCTTGAGAGATGGCATGGATGTGTTCAGTTGCAAGAAATGTGCCTGGAATGACAAGGTAATGTAACCAATGTATTGTTATATTTATTTATACACTAATAGTTATGTGTAGATGGCAGTATAATGCAAGGGATTGCATGGCGAAGAGATTGCCATGAAATCTTGAAGAAAGCTCAGGTTGAGCTTTGCTTGGGAACCATAGGGATTGAGTCATGGTGTTTGTTGCTACTCTTGTGCTTTTGGTCTTTTGGAGCTTTGTTGTGCTTGATTACGGTTTTGTTTGTGTCTTGTGCATGGCCATTCCACTCGAGTTGTGGTGTCGTTATTGGTTTCATGGTTCCCTTCTTGGTTGTCTCTTGTCTTTCCTTTTACATTTTTAGTGTCTAGGGAATTGTTTGGGAAAGAGGAAAGTTAATGGAGCTCGGGGAGAGATGTGTGGTACTCAACAGGTAATGTAAGACATGGATGAAGCTCGACACATGAGTAAGCGTAGCGGAAGGTAAGGCTATGACAATCGGTTGGACTAGATGGGTCCATTGCGGTAAATGGACGATGGAAATACAGTCATGAGAAAGGTAACTATAAAAGGTAAAGTAAATGGACCTAAGATGTTGGATGGCTTGACTAAGTTGGAAATGGTGGTTCTCAAAGTTGTGCATGAATAAAGGAAGTTCTCTTAACCTTGACCTTATGATATCTAGTAATTATGTTGTGATCATGATTATGTCGATGTTTATATGTTACATGTATTTATGTATGTATATCGTTGTCTGATAGGACCATGATTGTTTTATGCTAATATTTATGTATATGTATCTATGTATCTATGTCACTGTCCGACAGGATTGTCAAGGACCATTCTTGCGGAGGAATGATTGCTTATGCATGAGAATGGCATGAAGAGGTTCTCGATTTATGAGGAATCAAGTGGAAGAGTAGTCATGAAAATATATATGAGGTTAGTATCATGTGGTTATGAGTTGATATTATGTGATTATATTATGTCTATGTTATGGACAGGTTATACCGAGGGATACATCAGCGAAATGAAAGCAGTGTGGTGTGCGACATGTTAGGACAAGCATGGGTAAGACACTCGAAGCAAGGTTTCTTGGTAGAGGTACTAGGGTTTTAGATGTGTGGTATTATTGTTGTGTATATGTCATACATCTTGTACATGTTGCATATTTGATGATTGTGCACATGCAGTATTGTGCATATGTAGTGTGTGTACATGTTGTTTATGCAATATTATGTATAGGGTGTTGGTACAGATAGTGTTGTATGAATGTTGCATATTCAGTGGTGGATATACATGGTGCTATGTACGTGTTGGATGGTGTTGTGTACTATTGTGCTGTGTGCATGATGTATATGCAGTGTTGTATGCATATTGTGCTATGCGTGTGTTGAATATGCAGTGCTCTATACAAATGATGTTATGTACATGTTGGATATGCAGTTTTATGTACATGTGGTGTTGTGTGCGTGTTACACATGTGGTGCTATGTACATATGGTGTGGTGTGCATGATTGTACAAGTGGTGTTGTGTGCATGTGGTGATGTGTACATGTTGTACAAGTGGTGTTGTGTACATGTCGTGCATGTAGCGTTGTGTACATGTGGTGTTGCGTACATGTGGTGTAGGTGGTACTATGTACATGTGGTATTGTGTACACGTTATACAAGTGGTTTAGTGTACATGTGGCATTGTATACACGTTGTACAGGTGGTGTCATGTACATGTGATGTTGTGCACACGTTATGCATGTAGTGTGGTGTACAAGTGGTATTATGTACATGTTGTACATATGGTACTGGTGCATGTGTGGTATTGTGCGCATCTCATACATGTTGTGTTGAGGGCATGTGGTAATAGGTATGTGCATGGTATAGTTGCATGTATTGTGTGGTGTTGTACATCGGGTATAGATGTATTGTGTTGTGTTGTATGCTAGGTGTAGGCATATGTATTGTATTGTATACACTGGGTGTAGGTGTATGTATTGTATGTAAGGTGTAGGTGCATACATGGATTTGTATGTGTGTGTAGTTGTATGTGTGTGATGTACAATATATTTATGTGCACATGGTTGAGGAGAAGGAACTGGGTGTTTTTCAGGTGTGGCAATCGATCTGAGGTGCACACAAAATAAAGACAAAGGTAGAAGCTAAGGATTGGTTAAAGGATAAGTATCAGTATTTTATTCCAGTTTTATTATGCATGTGATTTATTATTATGGTATATGATGATTATATGTGATTTATGATTCTGGTCTATGATGATTACATGTGATATATGATTTTGGTTTATGATGGTTACATGTGGTTTATGATTTTGATGGTTATGTTTTGAGCTAACATGATGTGATATGTTTATACATGATGTTTTGATCAAACAACTAGTTTGACTTCTTGTGACAGGAAGCAAGTAGGATTGCAAATGTACCTTATTCACGAGCTACCAATGAGGTATCATTTGAAGTTACTTCAATTTATTTTGAATCTAATGGAAATTATGTTCTTGGAATAGGAATGCATGAACATGCCCAGTTGAGTGTCTGAAATCGCCTGCAAGAATTAGTAGCAACAACAAAGGAATTGAAACATGCAGCAGTATGTGTTAGACACCTAATCCTTTCCACATTCCATGTGCATCTGACTGTATGCTGATAAAGAACTTCATGAGCAGGGCCATTGTGGGACACTAGTACCCAATAGTGTCCATTGATTTCTATGAGCATGCTATGACCAGTATGATGGTTTTGAGGTAGGGATATGCCTTGTTTTTGCATCTTCTGATGCGGGGAAGCTTTGTCAAGGGATGGATTGCCTGGGATGGGCAAGACCTGGTCAGTTCAATGTTGGATATCTCTCATTATTCTCTCTCTCTCTCTCTCTCATACTCTTGGATACTTTGAGTTTTCTTGGAGCACTCTTGGAGGGTGTGGCATACTGGGATATTTGGAGCAAGAAGGAAAAGGATGAGCAGGAAAGTGCAAGAAGGCATTGACATCAGTAGTTACATCGGATTTGCTTGCATGTATGATCTCTTCACTAGTTTTGGCATGCATGGCATATGCATTTGGTTTCTTGGTTGTGATCTATCATTGGCATGGAGTATTTCCTAGATCGATAGTGGATTGCCTAGCCTTGTGATTTCTTGGATAGCCATGGTGATTGTGGGTTTACTTTCATTGCTTGTTTTTTGTTTGGTTCTCATGTTTCCTTAGCTTGGGTTGAGTTATTAGTCCTGGAAGCCCTGGTTGAACAAATTCTCTAGAAGCCCTGTAATAGCTTGGGTTGAGTTACTAGTCCTGGAAGCCTTAGTTGGACAAATGCTCTAGAAGACCGATAAAAGCTGTGGGTTGAGTTACTAGTCCTGGAAGTATTGGTTGGACAAATCCTTTAGAAGCCCTGTAATAGATTGGGTTGAATTAATAGTCCTGGAAGCCTTGGTGGGTTGAGTTACTAGTCCTAGAAGCCTTGGTTGGACAAACGCTCTAGAACCGACGTCAGTTGTGGGTTGAGTTACTAGTCCTGGAAGCCTTGGTTGGAACAAACACTCTGGAAGCCCTAGAATGCTTGGATGGAGACAAATCTGATGATGTTTTTGTGATGTATGGTCGTGAGGTGGAATCATTGTTTGATGGGTTGAGGTGGATGGCCTCTGGAAGCCCTGGATGAGTTTTGATTGATTTGTTCTATGAGATCCCACATTTATGCTTGGAATACGGCACGAGGGAGAATGGATGAAGAGAGATTTGGCTCAGCCATTCTACGGTCGGGTGGAATGTGGAAGTCCCATCCCAGGTTTGGATTTTGCATCAGTTATGCAAGGTTATTTCTCCTTGTATCTCTATGATCATTGTGATGGATTATATGTGGTTTATATGGTTGTGATTTCATTGGTAATTTTGTCCCTACTATGTTGGTTATGTATGTATTTTATGACAACAGCTATGTATGACTCTCATGATGTTATTACTTGTTATTTAATGATAAATGTATCTATGAACTAATGGATGAAATGGTAGCTAATGTGATAAGGTGATAGTGCTTCATAGCGAATATTAGATAAGTATGAGACCCTTATGCTCAGATTTGTTATTTACACCTGTAGGTTGCATATTTACTAAGTGTTTGACAAAATATCTATCATGTTTAGGCTTGGTTAGGTCAAGCCCTTGATCAAGTTTTGTGTTAGAGGCTTTTCCTTGGTGTCATTTAATGCCTTGGAGAGTCTCATCAAGTTGTAGGCATTGGTTTGGAGACTAGCCCTAAAAAAGTGGCTTAACTCTTGAATCTCTAGTACAAAACTAGCTGATAGAGACTGCATTGTCTCCCTTGTAGGCAATGTGGGAGCAACTATAGATTTACAGTCTCATGCATGCCTTTTCATTGGAGTGACTCTAGGTTTAATTCATGTAAATTATAGGCTAACTTAGGGATTGGGCTCCTAGAGCGGTGGATTAGCTCCTAGAGTGGTGGATTAGCTCTTGGGGGTCCTAAAGCACATGAGGGAGGTCTTTGTGTTGTGTTTCCATCGATTCCATTTCCTTAAGGTTACCTAAGAGGTTGAATCATATCATAGTAGCCTCTTGTCACATGTTTACCTCGGTTGGCTGATTTCTTGGGTAGATGTGGGAGGAGGGTGTTACAAGGTTAAAAACATGAAACATCAAAAGGAGGGGGACATGGAATAAAATGCATATTCGGCTCTTCGTCGGGATGCTAAAATTATTTTTGATCGAGAGAACATGATGAATCAGATTCAAAATATTTCTCGACATCTGGACTAAGAAATGAAACTTTTCATCCAGGAATTCCTTATCCACATTCTCATCCATAAATTCATAACAAAGATGAAAGAATTGGTCAGAAAAATGTTCAAGAGATTCATTTGATTTCATTCTAAGATTATTGATTTCATTAAGAACATCTTGATATTCATATTTCTTGAGAACGCGATGAAGCTCATTAACAAAATTCTTAAAAGATGAGATAGAAGTAGTGGGTAAGGAATATCACAATTTCTTCGCACGACCATCCAATGTAAGGGTAAACAGCCGTGCGAGGATTCCTTCAGAATACACACCACTTGAAAAAAAAATCGAATGAACTCAATTGCGTAATCAAGGATGGTTGTTGTACCCTTTCCATCAAATTTCAAATGTCACAAGTTATGTAAAAGTTCTGTGAGGATTGAAAGATCTAAAGCTTCATAAAAACAACTTTGGATTATGATTTGGGATGAAGCCATTAAAGGTAAGATACTCAAATAGACTTCATAGGCTCAACTTGTCATCTGGCCCTCCTTATAGTGAAAAAATGTTAACGGTGTTGAATGTTGCCAACATGTAAGGGGATATACTCGATGCAAAGTCCTAATTAGACCTCATGCCATTTGGTGTAGGAATCCCATCTGGCTATACGGTCCGAACACTGTTGGAAAGGTTTCAAAGATATGCCTTGGTTACAACCACTCACAAGAGATCACAACAACTCTGTGGGAAACAAGTATGTAAGCTTTGTGAGACACCCAATTTAAGATGCACGAGGGAACTTCCACGGTTGGTAAGGAAAACGACCCTCTGGTTGGAAAAGTAATAGTACTATCCTAAAGAGGGGCTCGAGAAGGAAGATAAAGGCTTGTTGATTACCTACAGATTATTTCGCACAATAAAAAACAATCATGAAAGCGTAACAACACTTATTCAACAATAACCATAGCTAAGAAAGAATTTAGTTCATTAGACTTAGTATATAATTAAAGAAACATATACCACAAACATAACAAGAATAGTCCTACTAACACTTATTTAATAATAACCATAGCTAAGAAACAATTTAGTTCATTAGACTTAGTATATAATTAAAGAAACATATACCGCAAACATAACAAGAATAGTCCTACTATATCTACAATACATGTATGAAGAAGTGTCGACTAATAGAGCTTATGATTATGAATGGAAGATCCCAAGTACACTATTACATAGATGAAACACTATATCCAATAGTGGAACATGAAGCCACAACTTGCTTGTCCAAAGAATGATCTATCTCATATGCACTACAAGAGAAGCCAAGGCAAGACTCCAAGAATCCAAGCCCTTAACTTGAGTTATGAAGAACTATTTACTAATGACAATGACCTTTGAGCTTCCCCATGACTCTTCAACTCCTACAACTTTTCATATTCTATACATGACTCTTTACATTCCATATGTGGCTATTCACATTCCACATGTGTCTCTTGGACTTCATTACATACCATTTATTACAAAAGACAAATTACATATGAGTCAGTGGCTATATAAGACAAAACTGATAATAGGACAGATTCTTATTAAATTAACAAATAAATTTTCTCCTCATGGAGCTCATTGGTGATGTATGTGTGCCATGCTCTGAACTCCGTTGAGATGACTTTGATTCGAACTAGAAAGTCTCTTGCATAACGCATCTTCACCTATAGTGCCTTCGTCAATATGGTGTTGGAGCTTGATTGTACATTCTTTCATAGCCATGAGAGTTTCATATGATCTTTGACTAGTGCGATGGCATATTGCATAATAATGTCTTTGGTGATCTCCAAGCCTTCCTACTCTGATGCTTTCTTGATCTTTTCTATGTACTACTTGATCTCTTGCAAGATGATTTCCCCGCCTTTGATTTCTTCAAGTGATCCTATTGCAGGTATCCCATATTTTTGTGCTAGAGACTCCAAACCATTGTGCAGTCGATTGTAAGCGGCAATAGTGTTAATCGATTATTCTCTAAGACACATGTAGTTATTATGGTGGAATCTCAACTGAACTATGTCTATCTTAGTGAAAATCCTGTCTTTTCTTTACAAATGTTGCAGATCATCTTGATAGTTTGCTTCCCATTCTTGAAGTTAGTCAATCGCTCTGTTCGCCACTTTCTAGATTTTTACCACTTCTTGTGCTCTCTTTTGAATGCCAATGAGACAATCAACCACTTGTTGTAGAAGTATCATCTCATCATATAACCGTTCCATGGTGTTCTCCAATGGCCCCAGTTCCTCCTGCATGGCTGATTGCGATTCTGCAATGTTGTAGCTGTGTGAAAGATAAGCGTTGATTCTCTAACACAAGATGTTCTGCCTATTGCTTCACCATAACTATTTCTCTCCTTAATTGTGCATTCTCGTTCAACACATATTCAGAGTTATATTGCGTTGTTTCAACGAAAGCAACATTTTCCACAATGATTCCCTAGGATTCCTTTTGGTATTGGCAGGTATCACCTTCTCTATAGATACCGAGACTAGATTCTGAGGATCATTTGGGAAGTATATGTGCCTCTACTACATGATCCTCTTCTTAATATGATCAAACGTGACATTACATACATCCATGACTCTGTCTGCATGTGGAGGTGTGATTCATATTTCAACAAATGGGAGATGACCACCCTTGAGAGGAGGTTCTTTTAGAGAACCCGGTTCACCAACCATGGGTTGGATGGTATCCTCTTCCTCCAACTCTTCTTCTATCTCTTGAGGCAATTATTCGTCTTCCAGTCCTTGTGCTACTTCTTCCTCCTAGGATTGTGTTTATTGTTCCTCTTTTATTCTTCTCCCTTCCTCTACTTCTTCCTGTTTCTTCTTAAGCAACTCATCTTGCTTCCTCTTCTCCTCTTCTTCTGCTTCTCTCCTTTCTTGTTCTGCTTGAATAGCTACTATGTTTAAAGGATCATCTTTCAATTTCCTAACTATTAACTTTATGAAATATCCTAACTATTGCAACAATATCTTAGCAAATCATATTCAAAGAGCCATTAAATGTAACTAAGAATGTAAATCTATCACTGAAAGCACATAGCTACATGCATGGGTGGAAAATCTACATACAAAAATGGAGGGCACACTTTCAAAGCAAGAATGGGGCTCAAGGGTCATTCGGGGCTTGGTAGTGTGCTCATGCACTCAAGCAAGAGAAGGGAATCCTCAAGAGTGCAAGGGCGCACTCCGAAGAGACTAAGGATTGAGTCCTGGGGCCTTCAAGCCTTCATGGTGCACTCATGCACTCAAAGAGACAGAGAGGGCGCAATGTTGCACTTCGAAGAGATGAAGGGACAAAGCTTCAGGTCTTCAGGCCTTCAAGGTATGCTCATGTGCTCAAGGAAAATGAGGGCACACTGGCGCATGCCGAAGGGATGAAGGGAAAACATTGAAGCCTTCAAGATGTGCTCATGTGCTCAAGGAGGACACAGTTCTTCATGACGAAGGAATATGCTTAAGAGGAAAACTTGTTTTTTTAGGTGCAATTTTTTGAGCTGATTGGGCTTCAAATTCCGTAAGTGTGCTCTGCTAGAGAATGGTTCAAGGACAAGTCTAGAAACAAGATTTCATGATAGAAATGAGATGAAGAAATGTCTACAAGATTTTATGGATGTTTTTTCAATCATGATTAAAATATGAAGGGTCAAGGAACATGTCGAGTTTCAGCCTACGACAACAAATTAACACTTGTAGAGGCAAATATTGAACAAAAACTCCAGTAAATAAACTAAAAAACAAAGAAACACCAACAAGGAAATCAATATTGACAACAAAATCATGAAAGGCAATCAATATATTCAACATGCAAAACTTATTTGTAACGTAGATCGACGAAGAGTTTCTTGATTCAAATATGTGCGCCCAACAAAGATGAGAATGATTATGAGAATGAATGATTAGCTAGGTTACTTTAAGACATATTACATGCAAAATTGTCTCATGCATGCTCTCCACTTGTCGACAAGTGAATGAGTTAGTTGAGGGAAGTTAAGCGGGCTCCTATTTTCTAGGAGTGCGCCCACATGAAACAAGGAAGATTAGAAGGGTGCATGTATTCATGCTGAAGGAATGTGCTCAAGGAGGGTGCACTTGCTATGCATGAAGGAGTACGCTCAAGGAGGGTGCACTTATTCAGCCTGAAGGAGTGCGCTCAACATAAGAGCAAGTCTTCATCAACTTAAAGTACACTTTTACCTTAGAGGTCACTTTTCTTGCTTTTGTTTGCTTTTTGTGTGTTTTTTTGTTCTTTTCGTGTGTGTGCATGGTGTAAAGCATAGTTTCTAAGTCAAGAAAAGTCATGAGTTCACCTAACCATGGGCTAGATAACATAAGAGACATGTAGGAAACATTGACTTAGGAGGATGCGACACTAGGAGAAAACATGAGAATAACAAAACAAAAAACATGACGACACTAAGGGGCTTGAGACGACAGTTCATGTAGGCTCCAAATTGACTTACACGAAAAATTTGGAGGGTTGTCGTCACAGCGAAAACATGAACCTGTTCCAAAGACTATGAGAATATAAAATATGCCACCCACACTTAACAACCAATGCCTGTGAGAAAAGAAATATGTTTTTCAAGCCCCATCGTCCGAGAAGATTTGGCATAACAATGTGAGATCATTTGACACATGGAAGAACATAATTTTTCTGAGAACTAGCCCATAGGAATTTGAAGCACTTGTTCCAAGACCCCCTTAGGGATCCATGCCAGAGACATCCAATAGACTGGTATATATTCAAGCATAAATTTAACCAATACCAACATACCCGCTCTAGATAACCAACAAAAGCACCAACATTTTAGTCTCTTCTCCAATTTGGAAATCAACCATCTCATCAGCTTTTGAATCAAAATTTGGCTTTAGATGAAAGCCTAGGTACTTTAGACCACGATCAAGAGGAGAGATCTCATATGGGAACATAATATTTATTTGTTGAGAAACTTGTTCAGATAAATTAATAGTAGAGATTGAGGATTTGTGTATGATAACTGCAAAGGAGATTGACATCAAACAACTCATAATCCAATTTATGAAAGGAACCTAAAACCCCACATGAGTTAGAAGGAGGCACAAAAAAATCTAGTTTACTCGATCATATGCTTTTCAAATATCTAGTTTGATAACCACCCTTGAAGACTTGTGAATTTTAAGACAGTGCAAGCATTCATGAGCCACACCTATAGCTTCATGTATTTTTCAACCCTTCAGAAACCCAATTTTTTCCTGAGAAATACATCGAGAAAGGATAGGATTTATCCTTCTAGAAATAACCTTTTATATAACTTTGTACACACAGTTACATAGAGCAATAAGGCCAAACATCCTCAAAAGAGTAGGGATTTTCAACCTTAGGGATTAGAGAAATAAAAGTAGAATTTAAGTCAGGATGTATGTGCCCACCTACCCTAGATTCACTTACCACCCTGAGAAGGTCAAGGCTAACAAGGTCATAATAGGCACTGAATAATTCCACTACCCAGCCATCCGACCCAAGGCTTTTATTAGTTTGGAAGATGGCTAGGACCTCCTTTAGTTCACATTGCAAGACTTTAGCCGCCAAAGCCCTATTTTCATCATCTCAATAAAATTTGGATAATATTGTGCAACCTTGATAGCCTCTACAATATTTGTACCACTTGACTTAGAATAAATAGAGCGAAAATGATCCATTCCAAGAGAAAATAATCCATTGAAGGAAGAAACAATAATACCCCCTGGACCCTCCATAATCCATATAGTATTTGTAATCTTTCACCCCTTTGCATAAGAGTGGAAAATTTTCAAATTTTCATCTCCGCAATCCAAACATGAAACCCTACTCTTCTACCCCTAAGTAGCTTCCTTTGCATCTAAAATCGCCCTCCTAAAAGAGAAAAGTTGAAAGTAATGATCACAAGAGACTTGCGTAGGATCCATCTATCCTAGAGTAGAAGAATAAAACTCAAATTGTTGTTCAATCTCAATTAGAGCTACATCATCCTCCCTTTTGCGATTAACAGCCCAATCCTTAGCCACTAATTTAATGGATTTCAGGTTGAGAAGAAAAAGTGTAGCCTCCGAACCACTGATGCCTACAGAGTATGGATGCCATGTTTCTCGAAATTGGTCAGATAAATGGGAACTTGGATCCACCGTGAATTCATTTTGTGATCCATGTGGATATTGGTGGCCACCCACCTATTCCACTTGGACCCCCACCATTGTTTCTTATAGTTTTCTTAATTGAACCATAGTTTACTATTTTTGGCAGTTTTTAGGTTCATGAACTTCCAGAGCCATTTTGAGGCCCTAAATGAATTTTTTTTGGAAAACAAGAAAACTCATGTTTATAGTTAAAAGTGTAGTCATCAGGTAGATCTTTTTAACAAGGTATCATACACATCAAACTGAGATCATATGCCAAAGTTACCACCTCATGAAGTTGATGTACCAATCTACCCTAATGGGGCCCACAAACTTTTGGCGCTTCATCTCCTAGGGTTAGGTTTTTGGATGTTTAGTGTTTTCAATTATTTTTCAATAATAAATAGGCCTTCGAGCCTCATTGTAACACAATCTAGAGGCATGTAGCAACCACATCTTTTCTCAAAGATAAGTTACCATTGCCCGAGCTAGTTTATTTCCATTTTGTATGTAAGCATCTTTCAATTCTTTCATATTAACGAAATGAAGATTTATTTTTGTTGCATCTATGTGTTTATGTTTATATTTGCATTTCGTTTCTTTCTTGCATAAGTTGAGATCAGTGGTCAGAGAAGTTTTATCTTTCTCTATTTTCCTGTGCAAGTCCCCAATGATATTCGGGTATAAGGAGTCGAGACTTGAAATGGTTGATCCCTTGCAAGACAAGCCCCGCTGACACTAACGACCTCCCATGGCGGAAGAAATTAAAGATGAGGGAGTAGGAGATCTTATCAAACTGTTGCTCGAAGAAGCCCTCGAGTAACAAAGGAATGAAATGATGGATAAATTTGCCAAGATCCTTCAGGGGATACCAACAGACGACACATCTTCATCCAGAAGTCACTTCGGAGGTTCCACCCCCTTCAACGTATAAGTTAAATTCAATATCCCTATATTTGAAGGTCAAATAGATATAAATATTGTAGATAGATGGCTAAATCTGCTAGAAGGTTATTTTTTGGTTCATAATTTCTCTGATACGGAGAAGATTACTTTTGCATTGCTTTAAGCCGCCCCCCATGTCAAGGAATGGTGGGAAACTTACTATGAGAGATAGGGCGAGGAACCCTCTTTGTTTTCAACTGTACCCTCTTGGAACTCTTTCTGAGATGTTGTTAAGGAACAATATTACCCTGTTGGGAGCTAAGATGACAAGTACATACAACGAAGTACACTGCGACAACAAAGGGATCAAGATGTGCATGAGTTGACAAATAATTTCCATACCCTATGCACAAATTTGGGTATCAAAGATTCTGAGAAACATTTTGTGCTCAAGTACCTCAATTGTTTGCACAAATACATTCAAGGGGAAATGGCATTCCTGGACATCTCCTCGCTTGGTGCAACATATCGATATGTTGCCAAGATTGAACAGAAATTCAAGCAGAAGAAGTGATACTTTCGATTTGTGAACCTAAAGTAGAGAAAAGGTGCCTGCAAGCCATAGAGAAAAGGGCAGAGCTAGGTTGCGACCCCTAAGGACAACTCCTCGAAGCTACAATCCAAGAATAATAGGAAGGTGAAGAAGGATACCAACAAGTGGTGTGAGTTCCATAAAACTCCCACTCACAACATGAACGAATGTTGCACAAAGCAGACAATGGTGGCCAAACTAAAAGACTTAAAGATAGATGCATGCTATCATTTTGAGTTGGAACCTGACAAGGGAAAGCAGATCATTGATGCAGAACCCACTGCAATGGTTGCCACCACCAAGCTCCAAAAGGCAGAACCTGAGGTTCAGAGGAGGGGAAAGCGCCTCTTCCACTCACATATGTGGGTAAAGGGTTCATCGGTGCAGTTCATCGTTGACAATGGGAACTAGAAGAACTAATCTCGGTCGAGGTCATTAAGAGATTGAAGCTGCAAACAACGCTGCACCCATAACCATACACCATTGAGTGCCTCCACCAAGGGCGATATTTCTATGTCAACTAGTAGTGACGATTGCCTTATAGTATCGAGCCCTTTGCAGATGAGGTATTGTGTGATGTTGCCCCTCTGAAAGTCTGTGATGTTTTAGTAGGTCATCATACCTATGGAAGCTTCATGCTGTATATGAATCTAGACTTCATTATGTTATTATTACTTTGGGTTAGAAATTGTACAGGATACCAAAGGTAACATCGCCTATCGCCTTTTCTTTGATATCTACTAAACAATGCAGTAAGATCATTTCCCAAATCGGAAAATTTTTCTTCCTTATGATTCGTCCTCAGAGTAAAAGCAAGGTTGTGGCCACATCCACAGCCTCCAGACAAGGCTCCTTCGCACAACAACAACAGATGGATAAGGCCATGTAGGAGTACAGGGGCGTCTTCACCTCACCCACAGGGGTACCCCTACACTATCAGGTCAATAACTCCATTGATCTGACCCCGGGCATCCTGCTACCCAATGGACCAATCTACCAATGCTCTATTATGGAGAATGATGAAATCAAGAGGCAAATTCAGGAGTGGTTGGAGAAAGGGAGTATCAGTCCAAGTTCATCACTTTGTGGGAGCTCGATTGTGTTGGTACATAAGAAGGATGGAACCTGGAGGTTCTATATTGACTATCAAGCACTGAATATGATCAATGTCCAAAATAGGTATCCAATCCCATAGATTGATGACCTTTTGGACCACCTCAAGGGGCCCAAATATTTCATAAATATTGACTTGAAGTCCGGTTATCACCATGTACCAATCAAACCCTATGATGTGTGGAAGACTTCCTCCAAATAAAAGGAGGGCCTTTTCGAATGGCTCATTATGCCTTTCGGGTTGACAAATGCCCCTGCAACCTTCATGAGGCTAACGGATGACATCTTTTGGATCTTCAACAACTTCTTTGTGGTAGTGTATTTGGACGACATCCTGATCTTTAGCTAGAGTTGGGAAGTACACCTACACCATATTCGACAGGTCCTCCAAACCCTGCGAGAACATATACTATGTGCCAATTTGGAGAAATGCACTTTTGGTATAATCGAGGTTCAATATCTAGGGTACATCACTAATGAGTGGGGTGTGCATGTGGACCCAACCAAGATACAAGTTATTCAGGATTGGCCAACCCCAACCACTCTAACAGAGCTCCGCAACTTTCTGGGTCTTGCCAATTTCTATTAGAGGTTGATGTTGCGATTCTCTCATATAACTTGGCCTTTGAGTCAAGTCGCTAAGGGTGGAGCGAAAGCAAAGTTCTTTTGGTCTTAATCCAAACAAAAGGCGTTTCTGGTTTGCACTAGTTCTCACGTTACCAAACCTGCAACAACCATTTGAAATTGAGGTATATGGCTCTGACTATGCTATTGGTGCAGTTCTTACCCAGCAAGGGCATCACAGTGAGACACTTTCAAATACCCTCTGAAATTATCCCACCTATGACAAAAAGATGTATTCCACTGTGAAAGCCTATCGACAAAGGAAACATTACATTCTGGGGAAGGAAACAATTGTCCAGATAGACTACTGACCCCTGTAATTCATACAAACACAAGGAAAGTTACAACATGATTGCCACTAGAAATGATCCACATATCTACAACAGTTCCATTTGAACATTAAGTATAAGAAGGACAACACCAATAATGTTGCAGACTACCTCAACCGATTGTCGGTTATGGCGCTAATCATTGTGCTTGACTCTTATGGACATGAGACTTTGGGATGGCCGCATCTTTACCAGTGTGATCTAGAATTTGACACCACATACAAGATGTTCCTATAAGGAAAGAAAGTTCCACACTTTCACCTTCGGGACACACTGTTATGCCACTTGGGACACCTTTGTGTTCCTTCAAGCAAGCATGCTAAGATGATTTGGGAGGTGCACTAAAGTCGGGTCAATGGAAATTTTGCGGTTAAAAAAACAGCGGCAGTGTTGTAGAAGTATTTTTATTGGTCGAATCTTTTGACAGAATGTTGGGAAGTACACTAGATCCTGCACTACCTATTCCATTTCCAAACCTACAATCAAGAAGCAAGGGTTGTATAGTCCTATGCCTACTCCTAGTCGACCCTGGGAATCCATCTCCGTGGATTACATGTCGAGCCTTACTTCTACCAAGCATGGAAATGACTGTGTTTTCGTGGTCGTCGACAGATTATCTAAGACTGCCATTTTGGCAGCCAACAAGAAGAGTATCACAACATAAGCCATTGCCAAACTATTCTTTGAATGAGTATGGATACACTTTGGGATCCCACAGTCCATTATACTAGATTGGGACAATAGGTTCCTAAGTACATTATGGTCAAGCCTCTGGTCATTGTTGGATACCAAGCTCACTAAGTCCATGACCTTTCATCCCCAAACTAATGGCCAAACAAAGGTCGTTAATAGGATGATCGTGCACATCTTGCACATGTACAACTTGAAGCATCCACACACATGGGATGAAAGCCTCCCCTATGTCTAGCACAACTACAACATATCTCTCCACAACTCAACTAGCAACAACCCCTTTCAAGTGTGGTTGGGATTCCAACCACTATGTTCCATTGATGTTGCCATACCACTTGCAGGTACTCAAGAAAATTTTGCTCATGTCCCGTCTAAGGCTGAGAAAGCTACCAGCTTCATTGAACACATTCAACACATCCGTCAACTGGTCCATGACATACTCAACAAAGAAAATTAAGTACAAGCAACATCATGATCAACATCGAGTGCCACACAAGTTCCAAGTGGGAGACAAAGTTTGGTTACATTTGCAGGAGTGTCTCGTTGGGGCCCACCGTAAGATTTTCCCACTCCGATATGGGCCTTAGACCATCACTAAGGTTGTAAGAGACAATTCTTTCAAGCTCAACATTCCATCGTTCATTGGCCTGCACCCAGTATTCAATGTGGACTGACTACAACGATACTTTCCCCCATTGTTGGACACATCAGGCATTGCTGAGAAGTTGACACCAATAGAGCTCAACCCAAGCTGTATCAAACATGCCACAATTGATAGAAACATGGACATACAAATCAAGAACACTCACCAATAAAGGATCCAACTATATCAAGTTTTCAAAGCAGGCCAACTCCTTCACTAGGGCAAGTGGCTCACTAGGGACCAAGTTCAACAGAAGTTTCCCCATCCCATAGAGGCACTCAACGCAATGGGGACCATTGCTTCATAAGGGGGAAGGACTAATCCAGGTGGATATTGGTGGCCACTCGCTTATTCCACTTGGAACCATACCATTGTTTCTTTCAACTTCCTTAGTTGTAGCACAATTTACTATTTTTGGCAAAAAAAAAATTTCAGGTTTTGAACTTTCGAAGCCATTTTGAGGCCCTTAACGACATTTTTTTCTTTTGGAAAATAGGAAAACTTGAGTCAACATCTCATATTTGTGCTCGAAAGTTGTAATCCTCAGATAGATCTTTCTAATGAGGTATCGTACACGTCAAACGGAGATCGTATGCCAAAGTTACAACCTTGGGAAGTTGATGTACCAATTTACCCCAACGGGGCCCACATACTTTTGGCGCTTCATCTCCTAGGGTTAGGTTTTTGGATGTTTAGGATTTTCCATTGTTTTTCAATAATAAATAGGCCTTCGAGCCTAATTGTAACACAATTCAGAGGCATGTAGTCGCCACATCTCTTCTCAGAGATAAGCTACCATCACCCTCATTCTATATGTAAGCATCTTTCAATTCTTAAATATTAATGAAATGAAGATTTATTTCTACTGCATATATGTGTTTATGTTTATATATGTATTCTATTTCGTTCCTACATAAGTTAGAATCATTTTAAAAGGACTTGCAGTTTTTTGTGTATCATCCCAAATATCAAAGATGATTGGAAGGTGATCATATGTCCCCCCAAACCTAACCCTCTGCCACAATAGAGGAAAACAAAGAACAAAGGGATCTACAATTAGGAATTTGTCAAGATGATTTGCAAAGAAATCATCCCCCAACCACATGTTCCTCTAGGTCGGCGTGATACGCCCTGAGGCCAAATCAAGAAGGTTCTTTGAGGAAATCTTATTTATAAAATAATCAGACAAAGTGTTAGCCCTTGCATTAACTCCCCAAGACTCCACCTCTCCAATAAAAAAAATTAGGTCGCCTCCTAGAATCAGGTTGTCCTATGAAAAGAAAGATTTATTGAAGAAACCATCCCAGTATACAACCTAATCCTCATGAGGACTGTAAATATAAATGAGAGTGATAGAATAATTTATATCCATGAAAAACCCCACCACCCCCAAACCATGTGAAAAACTCTAGAAATTTTCCAAATGGAACTTTTGAGAGTCCCATCCCACTGCCAACCCCCTTGATCGGCCTCGGGCATCGTCCGCAATAAAATGCCAAGATGGCAAAATAGATTCAAGAAAAGTGGACATAGTAGAACCCTCACCTACGGTTTCCTGTATAAAAATAATATCTGGAAGTTCAACTTTTAACAATCGACACAAAGCAAGTTTTTTAGGATCACTTGCTAAACCCCTACAATGGAAGGAGAAGAGTTTCATTTGGGAACTCCCTGTAGGGGAAACATTGCCCTAAGTTCCCCCATTGATAGATGGTTGACAACTCGTAACCATCTCCTCACAAGGCTTGTCTTTTGTTTTCGAGATATTAGGTTTTTGTCCCTGCCTTTTGGATTTCGAAATAGATACAGGAAAATGACCTAGACCCCCTGAGAAACTCTTAGTCATAGAGATTGTTAGTTTGGATAATAGATTATCAAATATATCCCCACCTTTAAGAAGCCTAAAGAAGCCTGAAGAAATAAAAGACCTAAGGGAGGAATAACCCAAGGAAACAATGGGAATGGAATAGATCGCTTTGGCGAGGGAAATAGATGTGACTGACTTCGAAGACCCATTCACACCAAAACTTGAAAGGGATACAATAACATTCATGCCAAGTGAAAATAAAGTATAAGTGAGCAAAGATACAATGGGGAGAGAAGTAGCAGTACCCAAAGAAGGTGAAGACTCCACCGATACAAAGGAAAAATATGTAGTGGCTACCTCCGAGATTGTTGAATCAGAGACCAAAGTATCAGTGAACATTTCACTTGTAGTAATAAAGCCCAGTGACACCTGTAGATCTCCATCCAAACCCTCCTTCGAAGAACATTCCTCAACATCACCTCCCAATCCGCCACCCTCTTCCTTTTTTTGTGTCGGAGCCATACCCACAAGTTGATGGAAGGGTAACTTGCAATTTTGTACTAAATGACCATACTTGTGACACCTTATGCATCTAAAAGGTAGGCCTTCGTAGTCCATGAGTTGCAGACAATCCCCATCGATACCAATGTTAATTTTCTCATGTAGCATCTTACGTAGGTCCAAGCTAACCAGAATATGCGCCACCTACAAATCCCTTGATTCTTCAAAGGAGTAATCAACTTCAAGGAAAGATCCAATTCTCTTCCCCGTGTTAGAAAAGCTCTGAGGGTTCCACACATGTGTAGGTAATCCTAGAAAATGTACCCATACAAGAACCACATCACATCGTTCCCTACTCGCATCGAACGTAAGTGCCTAGAATTTAAAGATTATAGGAGTAGAGTCAATAGACTAGACAATGAATGCAACCAGAGAAGTCACCTCATTGGTTTTGAAAATGATTTGACCATCCTTCACTAACATAAAAGTGTCCGGACATTCAAATACCCTTGCACATAGAAACTTAGTCACACCAAGTTATAAGGGATTCCTTATTGAATTTCCGCTCATGGGGACCCCCAACCAAGGATTTTTCGCAAGGTCCACAACTTTTTCCATCTCAACATCATTTTGAGACATAAGTTGTATGGGGTCGGGATTGCCTCTCACTTTAAAACCCTAAATTTCTTATGCCATGAGCTAGCATTCCCATGAAACCCAGGATTTTGTAGGGTAGGACCCTCGTCATCCACTTCACAAGTAGCCTGGGTCATCCCAAACTTTATCTGTACACCTGTAGCTCTAGAATGAGGACAGTCTAAGGTAATAGTTCCTGACCACTGTGAATGCAAAAAATTAACAAGCGTGTTCGAGAAAGCCTCCATAGCACCAATAAGGCTTCCACCAGTAGAACATGCCGATAAAGATGTGAAACCCCCACTATATGATGGAAGTGGGTCCCCCAAATTTGGAAAGCCATCCGAAAAAGACCCTGAGAAAACTAGAGGCCCAAGACCCATAGAGGGTAGAATAGGAGTAGTAAACACTCTTGAGACACTGTTAGAAGACATGAAAACAACTAGGGAGTTTACCTGGGAAAAGCCCAACGAAGAAAATGACAGATAACCCAGAGATGGTAGTGGAACCCCAATCAGAAGATTGTATTCCAGCCATGCCATACCACAGTGGGCCGAGAAACACCTCTCCATACTGCCAGCATAGCGTCTGTTGCTCTCCCCACAACCCATGAAAACCCTGGGGCTAAAGAAGATCGAGCTCTTTAATAGAGTAACTGAATCATAATCCACTTGTTCAATGTCAGCCATAGTGCCCACATGGAGTTGCCACCTTAGCACCCAAATAACTAAGAACCAACCTTTAGGAACTATGAGAAGTTGTATGTAAATCTCCCATCTGAACCAAATAAAACCCTTACATCACTGGGTAATAGTGGTACACCCAGCAAAACCCACACTACGATGACGGTAGATACCAAAGGAAAATATAAAAACCACCTAGCCCACGAGTAACCCGCCACCATAAAATGACACTCCACGAGAATGTCAAATAATTGAATGACCCCCAAAAGTGGACGACCTAGACTAAGACCCGACATCCATGCCAAGCCACCATCGAATATGTCATCCTAAGATCCTTTTGCAACTGTATGTGTGCAAAAAATCTCGGAAGAAAACCCTATGGCTTCCATCTCCATTATGAGTACCCCACCTGACACAACATTACCCACTCCGACTCTATTACATAAACCCTTCCAATAACATGCATAACTCTGATACGCAAACAAATTCGAGCTTCCCTCTCTAACAAGAAATCAACAACTCCGACATCACTTTCTCACATGATATCAAAATTTTCAACTTCACCTACTCCCAAATCACTACAACAAATTACATAGCTAACTCTCCCTCCGACGCACATTTAACTCAGTCGAATATGGTTCACAACTCTAGAGCGCAGGTTCAAACTCTAGATTATAACCAATCAAACAGAAAATGGAACCAAACGTTGGAAGACTCACACTCTAATTACGCAAATCGGGTTTCATCCAAGGGAAGCAAGCCGCATAACATCTCTCAGAAACAGAAACACCCAAGTCTGATTTTAAATACATGACTCAACATTTCAAATATCACACTCGAACAGAACCGTTGTCACTCAGTTCATAACGCTGCAAAAATCGTGTCACCCTACCACACCCAAGACAATTCGGTTCCTGACGATCAATTAAACAGAAAGACACACTTCAATTACGTAGAGCAGGCTTTATCTGGATGTAGCAAGACGCACGCAAGTCTAGTTTCCAACACGAGTACACCTCTCAGCATCCCTCTCTCTCCTACGAATATCACACCTAAATAAAATAGCGTTCATTTTGAGCACGTTACTCAAAGCCTGGCGCGCAACCAGAATACCCACACCCACACAAATACGTTTTCAAAAATTCCTGACAACCATCTGCTAGCTATTTCTCAAATAGATTTCAGTAAACCAACTGTCATCAACCTTTCAAGCATAGTCTTGGACTATGCTTCTCATTCCATTCTTCACAAGGGTCTTAATTTCTCCATCACGCCTAATAAAATCCCTGTGGATGACATAATCAACAACATAGAAGTAGCCTTAAAGGATGTCAACTTAACTGAGATCGAAGAAATTAGATAGGACATTGCTAAGATTTTTAGAAATGGCAAACCACCATCTTGCAACATAACTAAGGAAGAGAAAATAACTATAAATAACCCGAAAAAGAACAAAGACATAATTATATTAAAAAGCAAACAAAGGCAATGCAACTATAATTATGAACAGATCTGATTATGACAATAAAATGGAAGATCACATCAATAATAGTGGTTGCTATAAAATCTTAAATAAAAACCCTAGGACTAAAATTCTTAGGGATGTCACCAAGAAAATAAAGGATTTGTCTCTAGACGCTATTACTAAAAAGAGAATCACCCCCACCAGCTCCATCACTCCTAGAATATACGGTGCTCCCAAAATCCATAAAGAAGGCACCCCATTAAGACCCATAGTTAATACGATAGGTTCACCCACCTACCTCCTTGCTTAGTACCTTGCCAGGAAGTTACGTCCCTTAGCCGGAAAAACATCATCCTATATAAAAGACTCTGCATCTTTCGTTCAATGGACCAAAAACCTTGAAATAAAAGATGAAGATCTCATGGTAAGTTTTGATGTTGTTTCCTTATACTCTATGATTCATTTGGATGAAGCCATCGACGTTGTGCGATCTATCATTGATAATGAAACCGTTGACCTCCTAATAGCCTGCTTAAAATCATCATATTTTAGCTTTAAAGGAAACATTTATACGCAAACTCATGGTGTAGCAATAGGCTCACCTCTATCTCCTATAATAGCAAACATTTACATGGAACATTTTGAACAAAAAGTGCTCAAATCCTTTCCTTATACCCCTGAAGAATGGAAAAATTTTGTTGATGATATTTTTGCAAAATGGAGTCATGGTAAAGACAAGCTTGAAGATTTTTTAACTCACATTAATAGTCTCTCAAATCACATAAAATTTACTATTGAATTAGAAAAGGATAACTAATTACCCTTTCTTGACATCCTCTTGTCCAAAAAAGATGGGAGGATTAGCTCCAAGGTCTATAGGAAGAAAACCCACACTGAAAGATACCTTCACGCTAACTCTCATCATCATCCCAAGCAAAAAATTGGAATTATCAAAACCCTAATGACAAGAGCCTCTAGAATTTCTGACCCTGAGCACTTAAATCTAGAACTAAAACATCTTTGCCAAGTCTTTGAGCATAATGGCTATAATAAAAACATCATTAATAAAACCATCCATCAAACCCTCAAGAAAAATAAAACAAAGAAAACCTTTGACATCCCCAAAATCTCTTTACCTTACATAAAAGGAACAACTAATAAAATTTCAAGAGTCCTAAACAAGCATAACATCAACATTGCATTCACTCCCCCTAACACTATTAGAAACATCGTAGATTCTACAAAGGACCCTATAAATCCTAGACTTCAAAAAGGGGTATACATAGTCCCTTGCTCATGTGGTAAACAATACATAGGAGAAATCAACAGATCTTTAAACATTAGACTTAAAGAGCATGCTACTGACATATCTAGGATAAGAACATCAAAATCCACTCTTGCAGAACATGCTTTCTCCTCCTCACACTACATATGTATGGAAGAAGCCAAATTAGTCATTAAGGAAGATCATTACCTAAAACGGAAAATTAAAGAAGCCTTAGAAATCGAAAAGAGGAAGAACAATATAAACCGTGATGATGGCCTCATCATCAACAATTCATGGAGACCCTTAATAAACCATACCTCTTTTAACAACAAAACATAATAATTTTAAACATTAACTCATAAAATTTTAATCATATTAAATTAATTATTTCAATTCATATTTTTCAGTATTAAAATTAATCAAAAAAATAAAAATAAATAAATAAGTTAGTAATCTAGGATTCATAAAATTAACAAACAATCCATTTAATCAATGAGAAAGTATTGCTCACATAACATTTATCCCCTAATTAATTTGGCTTAATTATATAAACCTCACACCATCTAATCTAATAAAATTTAATTTATCATTAACTTTTAATCTACGATCATATTTTTTTATTTATTTATTTATTATTATTTATTTATTTATTTATTTATTATTATTATTTTTTTTTTTTTTGCAGGGGGGCAGGGCCCCGCTGAAGAAGCTGAATATTCTCATAATACAATATGGCCATGGCCGAAATATGCTGCGACGCAGCTCTGCAGGACTCGATACCGGCCGGGGGGCGTGTAAACCAACCGCCCCGACCGATACAACATACACTCGCGTGTAATCTACAATCATATTTTCCTTAACTAAACGTTAAATTAAGTATTTCAATACATATTTTTATTTAAAAAAAAATATAATTTAGTAATAAATTGATTTATTCACATAACAAACTAACATTTATCTCCTAACTAATTTAGATTAATTATATAACCCTCATAACATCTAATCTAATAAAATTTAACATTAACTTATAATTCACAATCATATTTACCTTGACTAAATATTTCAAACTCATATTGTAAATTAATCCTTAACTCATTTCATAATTAATTATATGTAAATATTAAAATGATATAAGAAACATATAATTAACAGATAATCAATGCATAAGAAATATGATTCACTTACCATATTAACATAAAATAATTATTAATTAAATTTAACTCATACATAAACACTAATAAATTACATTAAGATTAATATTAAAATTCTATCAATCACCGACCCCAAAACATTCACCCACTTTTATCACTATATATATCCTTGCGATCCTTGCCCTAATCCATGCCAATCTTATCAAGAATCTAGGTGTTCTGCAGAAGATGGACTCAGATAGAAGTCCAAAACGTTGGGTTTAATTAAAAACTTTGAACATGTTATTCTAGAATTTTGTTGTTATATATTAGACCTTCTATATATTATTGATTACATAGAGTGATAATTTTCGATCATATGGATGGAGGGGGGAGACAAAGAAACAAAGAGAGGGGTTGAGGTGGAGAGACAGAGAGAAGTGGGGGTGAGAGAAGGAGAGAGGGAGGGATATAGTGACAGAGTTGGAGGGGGGAGAGAGAGAGAGAGAGATAGAGAGAGAGTGGTGGGGGGGGAGAGAGGGAGGTGGGAGAGAGAGGAAGGAAGAGAGAGAGAGAGAGAGAGGAGGGGAGAGAGAAGGAGAGAGGGAGGGAGAGAGTAATGGAGTTGGAGGGGGAGCGAGAGGGAGGAAATATAGTGACAAAGCTAGAGGACGGAGAGAGGAGTGAGAGAGTGATGGGGGAGAAAGAGAGGAAGGAAGAGAGAGAGGAGGGGAGAGAGAGAAGGAGAGGGAGGGAGAGAGAGATGGAATTAATGGGGGAGAGAAAGGAGGGGATATAGTGAGAGAGATGGAGGGTGGAGAGAGAGAGAGAGAAAGGGAGGGAATAACAAAAACATAGAGAGATAGAGGTGAAGAGAGAGGGAGTGACAAGGGAGAGATGGACAGAGAGTGAGGGAGAGAGGAGAGAAGGAGGGAAGAGAGAGAGAAGGAGAGGAGAGAGAGGGGGAGAAGGGGAAGAGAGAGAGAGGGAGACAAAGATGGAGGGGGAAGAGAGAGGAGAGAGGGAGGGAGATAGTGACATATTTGGAGGGCGGAGAGAGAGGGAGGGAGATAGTGACAAATTTGGAGGGCGGAGAGAGAGGGAGGGAAACAAAAAGATGGAGGGGGGGAGAGAAGTAGAGAGGGAGGGAGATAGTTATAAATTTGGAGGGAAGAGAGAGAGAGAGAGAGAGGGAGACACAAAGATGGAGGGGGAGAAGAGAGGAGGAGAGAGTGAGGGGAATAGTTATAGAGTTAGAGAGCGAAGAGAGAGAGACATAGATGGGGGGCAGAGATAGAGGAAGGTAGGAATGAAATGGAGAGAGAGGAAGGAATAGAGAGAAGACTCGAGAGAGAGAAGGACAGAGGGAGGGAGAGAGAGATGAAGTTGGAGGGGGAGAGAGAGGGAAGGAAGAAGAAAGACATAAAGAGAGAAAAGTGGAGAGAGAGAGAGTGGAGACTCGAGAGAGAGAAGGAGAGAGGGAGGGAGAGAGAGATGAAGTTGGAGGGGGAGAGAGAGGGAAGGAAGAAGAAAGACATAAAGAGAGAAAAGTGGAGAAAGAGAGTGTGAGGGGAAGAGGAGAGTGGGATGGAAGAGAGAGAGGGAGAGAAGGGGAAGAGAGAGAGAGAGAGAAGGGGAGAGGAAGATGGAGGGAGAGACATAGATATATATGGAGAGAGAGTGCATATGTTTGGGGGGTGAGATAGAGAGACAAAAAAGGAGAGACAAAGGGATATAGAAATATAAATGGAGGAGGGAGAGAGGAAAGGAGAGAGAGACATAGAAAGGGAGTGAGGGAGAGATAAATAGATATGGAGAGAGAGAGCATATGTGTTTGGGGAGGTGAGATAGAGAGACAAAGAAGAAGAGATGGGGGAGATAATAGATATAGTGGGGGGGGGTGGGCAAGAAGGAGAAAAATGAGAGAAACAAGAGAGGGAGGAGAGGAAGAGAGAGAGAAGGAGAGAGAGAGAGAGAGATGGGGAGAGAGGAGAGGAGAGGGAGAAGAAGAGAAAGAGGGAGATAGACAAAGAGATGGGGGGGGCGGGGAGAAGAGAAAAAAGAAAGATACATAGAGACAAATACAAATATTATATAGTATTAATATAATATTGAACATTATTACCGATAGAGGAAGAGAAAGTAAGGATTTTACAAAAGGTAAAAGAAGTTGGATTTAGAAAGCCATGAATATTTTGGTTTTTCACTGAAATAGATGCATTGATTTTAGTGTAGTTGTTGATTTCTAATCCTATTTGATTACTTGCACTAGATGCATTGATTTCAATGTAGATGTTGATTTCTAATCCTACTTGATTTCTTGCACTAGATGGATTGATTTCAGTGTAGATGTTGATTTATAATCACATTTGATTACTTGCACTATATGCATTGATTTCAGTGTGGATGTTAATTTATAATCCTATTTGATTGTTTGCACTGGATGCATTGATTTCAATGTAGATGTTGATTTCTAATCCTACTTGATTTCTTGCACTAGATGCATTGATTTCAGTGTAGATGTTGATTTATAATCATATTTGATTACTTGCACTATATGCATTGATTTCAGTGTGGATGTTAATTTATAATCCTATTTGATTGTTTGCACTAGATGCATTGATTTTAGTGTGGATGTTGAGTTCTAATTTGATATAACTAGATGTATGATGTACATTAATCCCAAAGTAATTAGATTAATAGTGTGCATTGATTTCACTGTAAGCACAAAAAAAATATGGACGATGTGCATTGATTTTTGTGTTATAGTGATTCAACCATAAATAAAATACTTGAATTTTCATCTTAAATAAAATGTTCGCAGACTTGAAATGTCCGCTTCTTGACACTGTGAAAAAAATTGTAATTGACTACATTCTTATTATTATCATTTTCCATCATTAACATTGTTAGTCACTTTGCATTCAAATGAGGTTATAGAAACCAACTACCATTGAAACTTACTTGAGATTTAACACTCCATAAGTCACAATGATTGACTCTGGAGAAAACTACTATTAACATTGGAGAGCAAAAGAGACAAGGTATCACGTTTACTACAATAAATCGAGTTAAAAATTTGAATGTTCTTTTAACATAATCGATATGAAAAGATGACAAAATTAACACGCGTGACAAAAAGAACAATAGAAGAAATTAGCTTGAGATTTATCACAATGTTAGATCTAAGACTTTTGTGATCCATAATGTAGATAGATGTCTTTCAGATTAATCCTAATAATGTGATTAATCCGAAAGACATCTATCTACATTTATCACAATGACGACTATTTATAATTGACTATATTCTTATTATTCACATTTTCTATCACTCAACACTATTACATTGTTACTTTACATTCAAATTTTTGGTTTCATCATTTTTCATCATTCAAGTTATAAACAGTCTCTATCATCTCAATAAACCAAGGCAACTGAGCCATTTTAAAATTAAAATGTCCAGATTAATCTTAGACATATTTAGCATATTTAAAATGATCAAAATAATTAGATGTTCAACATTTTTTTTGCGTGACCGTGCATGATTGAAACTTTATCAAGTTTTGCACTCAAAAAAGAGGTTTGTACCTCGAGAGATTTGATCTCTCTTGATGCTTGATAGATCCAAGATAAAGATGGATCTAGGCTGGTGGTTGAAATATGAACCATCTTTCATCCACATATTCTATCATGATTGATATTTGAACTATAGTGTAATCTAAATATTTTTGTTTTTTTAATAAATTTTCTATAATAATATTCAAAATCATTATATTAAAGTTCATTGTTATTATTTTTTTTTAGACAAAGATCGGGTGCTATGTATTAATCTGAAAAAAGAAGGCAGATTGCCATACATGAGATGCTTCAAGAGCATTTTGAAGCCAAGGAATCACAAAAAGGCATCTTTCCTTGGTTCTGACTTTGGTTTGACTGTCCCTAGTACTGCTTATACTACTATAGATTTTTACATACTGTCGGCCCCAAAATTTACATTTGCAAAACATGACTAATCAATCTCAATATGGCTCATCTACCTTGCAGTTGATCCCTCTGGATCCTGGTCAGCTTCGATTGGCTTTGCGCTGGAGGGGGATGTAGCATCTTTCTTTTCCATCATATGCTTAAGGATTTCGATCCTTTCTTCTGCATGGCTGCATCTATTGTTTAAACTACTGAACTGCTCATGAAGGGAGTGTACCCTGTGCAAAAAGAGATTCATCTCCGCTCTATATTTTTCATGGAGGATTTTGAATTGTTCTTCGAGCCTGGTCTCCAAAATGCACACTTGGTCCTCCAACGCTCTCTGTTGAGCTCGAACTTCTTCAAACTCGGCTTGCAGATCCCTACAATGGAAACATTATTCAGGACGCTCCATTGATCCCTTTAACTGATTGTTGGCACTGATCCTTTGTTTGTCTCCTTGCTTCTGAAGATTTATCTTGCTGCTATTAAGAGCAGCACTGCTCTCAGAGATGCTAAGAGCGCTTGGGGATATATACTCGGGCTGACAGAAGCTATCACAGATATCTTGGTGAAACTCAGCTGCGATTCTGCTCTTTGGCTTACAAAGATAAGCTTCAACTGTGGGGTGTTGAGTCTGCATAACAGGGATATATAAAGAATTTCTCTGAATGCGATGATGGGAGGGGGAGCTGCACATCCCGATGCTCCTCTGTTTCTTCCAACGCATATCTTGACCAAAATCTAGTTTTTGATGGCAAGGACGATTTCCTTCTTTGTGAATCCTGGTTCCCATGCTCTGAACTGATTGCCTGATCGGGCTTCTGATGCATTTCCTCTCAACCTTATCTGTTCTGTCCTCTGCTCTGCTGATTTGCCTGCAGTGGCAGATTCTATTGGTTACGGTGCCCCATGTGCTGACTATATGCGCGGTTCTCATGGTAGTGGTTGGGTGGACAAGATATCGTTGCAGCTGAGTTGGCCTTTGGGGCGTTCACAGGCCTTGCTGGCATATTTGTCAGCATCTTTATTGAGACCCCGTAGGATATGATAGTAGCGGGCCTCCTCCAACATGCCGTGTAATATTTGATTCCTGTTGTTGATTTGTTGCAGCAGTGTATTTGGCGAACTCTGTCTTTGCACCATGAGCCGAATTATGATCGCAGAGTCGCCAAAGACATTCACCTTCGTGATTCCCAGCTTGATCAATTGGGTGAGTCCTTGGAACAAGGCCAATCCCTCAGCCCTGTTATTGGAGAGCTCACCCAATCCCCATTCGAAATGCAAGATAGGCTCGCCATTTGCATTGCAGATGAGGCCTCCTGCGCCTGCTAGGCCAGGATTAGACTTTGAGGCACCATCGAAGAACAGGTAGTATCTATTACAATTGCTCAGCCAGAGAGCAAATTCTTCTTCCTTAAGCCTCAGTTTCCAAACTATAGTTGGCTCCTTCAAATGAGGATTTTCTTTTTCTAGTTCCTGGGCGCTGATAATGCTACCATGTCCATAATTAATCAAGTTTCTTTCTTCTGTACTGTAATTGCTGAGCTTGATTTCGCTGTGAGTGCGAGTTGTAATAGCTTCCACCGCTAAGCTCTTGGCTTTATGACACATGATTATAATGTTGTATCCTTTATCTTGAAAAACCTTCTTATTTCTGGCTAACCAGATGCTCCAAAGAAGAGTTAAAGGTATTGTGTTCCATATCCGCTGTGTTAATTTACTCTTCTTGCTTTTCCATGGGCAAAGTTTCTTCCAATTGTACACTGTTTCTGCTATGGATGGCTTTGGATCCCAATCGACTTCCCCAACTGAAGCCATATCTTTCCAACATTTTACGGCTACTTGGCAATCTATGAACAAATGTTGCATTGTTTCTTCTGCTTGGCAACAATTTGGGCACCTGGAAGGGCCCAGAATGCCCCTTTTTTTTAAGTTTTTAGCTGTTAAGACCTTACCTTTCAAGAGGAGCCAGCTGAAGAATTTTACTTTAGGAGGGGCTTCCGCCTTCCAGACCAATCTCCAATGACTCCAGATGGCCTGTGGAGAGGCACTTTCACATAGATGGTGATACCCTGCTTTAGCTGTATAAAGGGTTCCCGTAGGATCCCAGCGATAGCTGTCTTTTCCCCCTCTTTGAATCGGAGCTTTACTATGCAGATGGCTCTTTAGTGCGAGGAAACTTGTTTCTAATTCCCTTGGATAATCCGGTAGAGTCCAGCCTGTCCATGCTTGAGAGGGATTTCCCCACTGCGCAATTTGAGCTAGGCACCAGATTCCTCTGTTATTTAGCCAGTTTATGGCTGGAATTGCATCTGCGTTGGACCCAATAGGGCGCTGACCTAGAATTCTGTCATTGGAGATACTGATGCTGTTCCCCCCTCCTGGAACTTTTGAGATGTGTTGGATCATAAAGGGAATGATTTTCTTACATAATTTCCAGATGTTGGAGCTGTCTCTGTTGGGGATATTGGTTTCCAGTAGCTGGAGCCTAGTGCTGTTGAGATACTTGGCTTCTATAACTGATTTCCACCAAGCTGTGTCCCCTGTAATTAGCCTCCAAACAATTTTAGCCCCAAGAGCTAAATTCAATAGTTTTGGAGACCTTATTCCAAGTCCTCCTTTTTCCTGGGGTTGGATGACATTCTTCCAGCTAACCAAGTTGAACTTTTTCTTCTCTGTTTTCCCTCCTTGCCAGAGGAAGTGTCTAAGAGCCTTTTCCAATTTATGATGGAAGGTCATTGGAGCTTGTATCAATGAAAAGCGATAGATGGGAAGAGAGATCAAACCTGATTTTAGAAGAACGAGGCGTCCTGCTGGGTTCAGCCACATAGATCCCCATTGCTGGATTTTCCTTTTGATTTTGTCAAGGATTTCGTTCCAAGTTTCGGTCTTCAGAGGTCCCATACTCACCGGCATCCCTAGATAGGTGAAGTGGCTCCATTCTAGCTTATATGAGACCCCTAATATGTTTGCAATGCTGTGAATGGTGTGAGTTGTTGCATTCCATCCATAGATGCAACTTTTAACTTGATTAACTTTTCCTCCATAATAGTCCATGAATTGATCCAGGATCTTTTTGAAGCGCCTTGCAATGGTGTTCGAGGCTCCTCCCATCAAGAGGGTGTCATCTGCGAATTGGGAATGGTTGATATTTTTTGTGCCCTGCTCGAATTGGATGCCTGTGATTAGGCCTATTCTTCGATTGTAGTCCAAGGCTTTGCTAAGGGATTCAGCCATAAGAATAAATAAATAAGGGGACAGGGGGCAGCCTTGCCTGAGACCTCGGGAGGATTGAAAGGCTGCACAAGGTCTTCCATTCACCAGAGGGGAAATCCAGGGGTTAGAGATGCATGCTTTGATCATGTTAATGAAGGAGGTATTGAATCCCATTTTGTGCAGTACAGCAAACAGAAAGGAGTGTCTGACCCTATCAAAGGCATTGGCAAGATCTAGTTTTAGGATAAATCCTTTTTCCTTTCGACTAATACTAGAATGGATGGCTTCTTGAACGAGAAGAATGGAGTCAGAGATGTGTCTATTGGCTAGAAAACCTCCCTGATTTTCTGAGATTAAGGAGGAGAGAAGAGGCTTGAGTCTTGAAGACAAATTTTTTGTAATTATTTTGTAGGCAGAATTGCATAAGGATATGGGCCGGAATCTAGAGAAGGTAGTGGGCCTGTTCTCTTTTGGGATTAGAGCTAAATAAGTTGAGTTGGTGTAACCCCCTAATTTGCCTTTCCGAAGGACCCAGCGTATCATCTTTAGGAGGTCCTTTTTGATCATCGGCCAGTATTTTCTGCAAAAACTGATTGGGAACCCGTCAGGACTTGGAGCTTTGTCCGGGTGGAGGCTCCAGATGGCCTTTTGGACTTCTTCCTCTTCAACTTCTTGGGTGAGCTTGCTGTTCATTCCTTGAGTGACTTCTCTAGTCATGTGTTGAAGTAAACTTGAGTAATCCTCCTCGCTTTTGTCCTCTGTTAGGAGATTTTTGAAGTGGGAGGTTGCAGCTGCTTTTATGGAGTCCTGGGTCTCGTAGCTGTTCCCTTCACTGTCTTTAATTGTGCTAACTGTATTCCTTGCCTTCCTGACTGTAGCTTGTTTATGAAAGTAGGAGGTGTTTTTTATCTCCTTCACGCAGCCATATCTATCTTGATTTTAACCTCCATTTGATCTCCTCATCTCTAGCTGTTTGTCGCAGCTGAGTATACAATCTTATCTCTTCTTGTTTTGCTTGCTGGGTAAGTCCTACCGCTTCAATACTTTGCTGTATTACCTCGAGGTTTTTTTTGATGTCCTTTTTTAATAACTCGGGTTCCTGGTAGTTGGTCTTTGCCCATGACTTAAGGGCCTGCCTTGTTTGCTTAAGCTTTGTTTCCCAAATGTATATTGGGGAGCCTTCCACATGCTGTAACCAAGCTTGCTTCACCGTTTCTCGAGCTACAGAGATTTGATTCCAAAGGGAGGAATATTTAAAGGGGAGGGGTCCGAGTTGGCTATGACTTTGCAAGGTAAGGGTGATTGGATAATGGTCCGAAGCGGAGATATTGAGGATGTCTGATTGACCGTTGGAGAAGGAGGATAGAAAGGCGATATTAATGAGGAAACGGTCAAGCCTTTCCATAATATTACCGATTCCTAATCGCCTATTGCTCCAAGTGTACCTTCGGTTCTTGGGCTTTATATCGACCAAATCCTTCTCCTGCATGATGTGCTCAAGCCGATTTCTGAAAGGATCTGTGCTGAAGTTTCCTCCTCTTTTCTCATTGGAGTGCATGACCAAGTTTAAATCCCCTGCTAAAATAAGGTTGTTATCATGGTCTTCTTCTAAGTCTGCCTCCAGAGTGTTCCAGCATACTTCTTTTTCCCTGTAGTGGTTCGGTGAATAGATGTTGTATATTTTAATCTCAGTTCCATTGTCCTTGCTTTCCAATTTTACACTTATCCAGTTCTGTTGAGTTTTGATGAAGTTGCAGCTCCATTTGTTGTTGTCCCACATTGTTAGAATGCCTCCTGAGGCTCCTCTTGCTTCACTGGTGCAGCCACAGTACTGCTTTTGTTGATCAATGAGTCTGCTGATTTTGGACTGATCGAGCTTTGTCTCTTGGATAAGGATAATATCGGGCTTTTCACTTTGGATTAGCTCCTTAAGGGCCGCTTTTTTGGAGGGGTGCCCTAATCCCCTGCTGTTCCAAGACAGCATTTTCATCATGATTTACCGGTGGTGTGAAGAGGTGCTCGCCTCTCTTTGCCTTTGTTGTTATTTTCCTTGTCCGAGATTCCTAGGATGTAGGTTTCTATCGGCGTCTGAGATCCCATTGCTATATCTTTCTGTGCGCTTTCTTCTCTCTGCTGTTTAACCGACTTCCTACCTGGCCCATGCTTTTTTGGAATATCGCTGGATGCGCCATGGTCCTTTGATGAGCTTCTAGTGATCCTTGTTGATGTGGTATCGGGGGAGGGCTGAGAGGGATGAGGGGATGAGGGATGGAGATGCTGATCAGATGAGGGTGGCTCCTGTTCAGGTTCTTCTTCAGAGAGGGTTGCGAAAGGGTTGGAAGAAGGAGGGATGGAGGGATCTGAGGGTCGAGGGGGGAGGAGGGGAAATGAGGAGGGGGCTGCTGAGAGGACGAGGAGGGGTGTTGATGGGATGAATGAGGATGGGAAGGTTGATGTTGGGATGGTCCCGGGGTTTCAGATTCTCTTTGCTTAAGGGATGAAGTCGTTTTTTTCCTTTTTACCGTTTCCCATTGCCCCTCTTGCTCTGTTGATTCTACATTTATAAGTTTGGGGCATCTATTAGCAAAATGTCCGTATTCGTGACATACCTTGCATTTGAAGGGTATCTGTTTGTAGTCCAGCTGTTGAATATGGCACCAGTCGTCCACTTTCAGTTTGATTGCTTCCGGTAGTCCGCGTCCCAGATCAACTTCAACACATATTCGTGCACAAGCTTGCATATTGTCCTTGGGTTCACTGCGATCTATATATTTTCCAACCGCGTTTCCTATTACCTTGACCGAATCGTCGCCCCAGCAGTGGAGAGGAAGATGGGGAAGCCTGATCCAGACAGGAACGGCACTCGGAATGTCTAGTTCTGGATCGAAATCTGGGGTCCATTTGTTGAGATAGAGACCCCTGGAATCGATGAAGTAAGGCCTGTTTCTGAATATCAGGTCCTTGTCCTCCTTAGTTTCAAAATGAAAGGTGTAGTATCCTCTGCCACAGAACCTTATTGATATTTTCCCTTGAATCTTGTCTGCCCAGTTTCGCTCAACCCACCTTTGCACAGTTTTGGGTGAGGGCCATAGTCTTGTAAATTGGCCGATTAATCCTTTCTCAGCTAGTGAGATATCTGCCATGCGAGGAATGGTCGGAGGCAAAAGAACTTCCTGTAACACATCTAGTTTTTTAACGAACTTGGTTGCCGTTGGTCTTGGTCTTTGCTGTGGCAGAGATTTAATCAGATTTGAAAAGGCTTGTTGCAGTGCTGGATCCCCCCCTGGCGGATCCGGGGGATCCATGAGTCTGATCAAGAGAGCAGCAGCGGAAGCGGGTTCAGGCCGAGGGCAGGCTCAGGCGCGCGCGCGCGCAGAGCAGCAGCAGCCAAAACCTAGATTTTTTTTATTATAAAGTTCATTGTTATTATTATTATTACTACTATTATGATATTACCTAATTTTAAGGTTACGACCAAGCAAGACACCAAATTGGTGTATGAGACCCCCTTTGTCGCCCCCAAGCCTAGGGTGGTCTTTCAACCGTGTCGGCAAGGCGCGACACCACCGAACACTTTCTTTTTAACAATACTTGTGCACATGGACTACGTCTAATTCACAACCGTGTACTTAGTTTATGTTTCACAACCAAGTATAATATGCAATTAACCTTTATATCAATGAACACCCATACTTATTCATTATCCACAACAATTATAAAAGAACAACAATCGCACGATATAAAGGGGAGGGGCAACTCCCGAACAGTCTGTCCAAAAATGTATATTATATCAGTTTTCCAATAATACAATGTACAAGTGTGCTTGGCAAACTTCAAGCCAACACTTAGCCAAATTTTACAAAGAGAGTCAATCTTGCCTTACAATAGTTTTGTGCACCTCTTGTACAAAGAACGGTGCTCACCCGAGCCACCTAATATCCTATGCCAAGTCTGCACCAAAACCGAACCATAGAATCCACCCGGAGCACGCTTGCTCAACCTTCGACTTAATACCAAGTGACCACCCAAGCGTACAAGCCTTCAAGAGTTAGTGTGCATGAGATGTGCGCATCTCCCTTCTAACTGCGCACTTTTACTTGCCTTTGCGAAGATATGCGAGTGAGTTCGATGATGTTTGATGAGCTCTCACGCCCATATACTTATATGCATCCATCGTGGGTTATGTGTGGGTGGCAGCCCCTTGGCCGACCCCCTAATCCATCATAACGCGCCCACAAAAGCTTCCTCCATGTGTCGGCCTTGCCTTAATGCAAGCCTCCTCCAAACCGTCGTATAAACTCCCAATCGTTCACGCACTTTTACCAAGTCGCAAAACTATCGTCGCATTTCTGTTCGGTGTAACGTCACATTTTGTGCGAAGTTGCCCTCGTGCGGTCGTGCACGCCCGCCCGTCGCACAATCCACAAGGCGTTACATCCTCCTCCACCTGAAGTCATTGTCGTCCTTGACAACATCCCCAAGCATCAACCCATGATGTCAACTCCTCCACATATGGCAAACATCCCTGCAACATATGTAGGACTCCATCTCCACCATGTCTCATCCAAGTGACCAACTGTCACCAAGATAGTCCATACCAAAGTATGTCATAGATGTCCATGATCATCAACCACCTGCCACAATCTCTCCATGTTGCTCTCCACCATGGAAGGTTGATCCCTCCAATCATCAAGCTACATGTCCACTGCAACAATGTGTCAACTTCATCATGTGCATCACCTCAACCATGTGCCAACATCTCATCAATCTGTCAAGTGCTCTAAGAGAACACCTCTCTCCATCAAGTGTCAAGTGTTCTAAGAGAACACCTCTCCATCAAGTGTCAAGTGCTCCAAGAGAACACCTCTCTCCATCAAGTCAAGTGCCTCAAGAGAACACCTTTCTCCATCATGTGTCCTATGTGAACCGCTGCCATGATACTCCAACCCAATGTCAACATGCCCCTGTGCACTTCCGGACCTCATGTCTGAACTAGTTGGGTAGCTAATCCAACCATCACGCTCAAGTCATGAGAGTGAACAAACTCATATCATCATCAGTTGTTTCCCAAAACATCTGCCACATCCTGAACTCATCAAGAACAAACCATGCTCAAGTCCATGAAGTAGTCTCCATCCCAACTGCAACATGTTATGATGCTTGATGCCAAGCCATCCCTGCACCATCATACCTGCTCAACCGCTTAAGGGACTCAGTGCCATGAGCAGCTAACAATGAGCCCCATCTCCTTGTCCATCTAAGAAGATGTAGGGGGGTTAGAGCCTGAAGGCTCACCCTCATTAATCAACTCGATCCATCTATTAGGATCCTCAACCTCCATCCTTTGTAGATAAGTGACCCGGTCCTCCTCTCGAACATCCGGCCTCACATATACCTCATCATCATCCTCATCCTCAATCACCTCTAGTCTTCTTGTCAAATCCAAGATGCTATCTGAAAGTGATTTGATGACCAACGATTGTTCGGTAAGCTTTGTCTCTGCCATAGACAAACGCTTACTCATGTCACCCAATTTCTTCTCATCCCCCATTTGCATCACTGCCAATTTACAATCAGGCCTAGTCACACCAAAGGTAGGCACACCAATGGGTACATCTTCCCTTCCATCATAAATGTATAACTTCTTTAAATGTGGAACAATCATGGCATCATATTGTTTCATAAACTCCATCCTTAGTACAGCCTCATAGTCATCAATCCTCACTATAGTGAAGTCCACCTTCCCGTCCATTCACCAAGTGTAGTGTCCACCTGTTCAGCCACACCAAGAACTCCCCCCGGAGGAGAATTCACTGTCTTCATATGTGCCTTGATAGGAACATATTTTAGCCCAATCCTTCTCGCAGTATCTTCACCCATGAAGTTGTGAGAAGCCCCACTATCTACTATAGTGAGTATATCAACATCTCCAACTTTCATTCGGACATACTTCAACTTGTTTCTCTCGGGATCCTTTCGAGAGATCACCTCTGTAGCAGCAGCAGCACCAAGTATCTGCATCATCCCCACAGAAGCACCTTCATCTTTCGCGTTAGATTGTGCTATAGCAGCCACCTTTGGTTTAGAGGGACAATTCTTCACTGTATGTTGACCAACACATATCCAACACTTCAAGGCTTTCTTCGTCTTCGAACTATCATTCGATTTCCAAGCTTCATCTTTCTTCTTATCTTTCGGTTTGTCAGACTTCTTCTTCCTATTATCAGAAGTCTCATCATAATGCTCCACCAACCTGTCAACAGCAGCAAAGGCTTCTTCAAGTGTCCTAATCCTTTGTATCTTCACCTCATTGCGTGTCCAAGGCTTCAACCCAACAATAAAATTGAACACCTTGTCTCTCTTCGCCATGTCAAGAAGTTCAAAGATAGCACTTGCAAACTCCCGCTGGTATGTCTGTAGGTTCCCTGTCTGCTTTATGAATTTTATCTTCATCCTTGCTTCCCATGTTTCATCCTGATGACTAAAATGGGTTTGCAAAGCTCATTTCATCTCATCCCACGAAGTGATGTGACTAGCACTGCCATTGGCAACCTGGTCCATCCTCCTTCGCCACCACATCTTAGCATCTTTTGTTAGGAATTGAGCAGCAACCTTGACCTTAGTCTCATCATTAGATAGACCCAACCGTTCCAAGTATTGCTCCATGTCCCACAAGAAGTTGCCAAGAGTCTTTGCACTCCTTGTACCATCGAACGAATCTGGTCCCTTGACTTTCACATGAGGCACTCCTCCACCTGAGCCTTGCCTCACGGCCTTCTTCAACACCGTTATCTCATCCTTGGCTTGTTCAAGAGATTTCTTCAAGTCCACGATCTCTACAAGACCCTGGTCCCTTGCTTCTTCAACCTCTTTGACCCTTATTTCAAGTTGTGTACACATCAAATTAGTGTACTCATGTTGAGTTCGGAGTTCATCAAGTTCATCTTTCACCTTCAAATTTGCCTTTTGTTCTTCCACAACAAGGTCAATCTTCTTCCCAAAATGATCCTCTAAGTACTCCAACCTTTCCACTACTTTCTGCATTAACCCAAGGGTAGTATCCATGGGATCACGACTAGACCCAGCCTGGGATTCAACCATTGCCAATAGCCTCTTCCTTCTTTGTAATCTAGTCTCGACCATGCATCGGCTTCACCTGCAACCCAAGTCCTTGATGTCACACTTATCAGGAAGTGTTTCACCAACCTCTTTCCCTGCAAGAACCTGTTACCACAGTCACTTCTTCCAAGTGTATCCCACACTTGCCTTCGTCACGAGCTTCACTAGCTCTGATACCACCTGTCATGCCCCCAAGCCTACGGTGGTCTTTCAACCGTGCCGGTGAGGTGCGGCACCACCGAACACTTTCTTTTTAACAATACTTGTGCACATGGACTACGCCTAATTCACAACCGTGTACTTAGTTTGTGTTTCGCAACCAAGTATAATATGCAATTAACCTTTATATCAATTAACACCCATACTTATTCATTATCCACAACAATTATAAAAGAACAACAATCGCACGATATAAAGGGGAGGGGCAATTCCCGAACAGTCTGCCCAACAATGTATATTATATCAGTTTTCCAATAATACAATGTACAAGTGTGCTTGGCAAACTTCAAGCCAACACTTAGCCAAATTTTACAAAGAGAGGCTATCTTGCCTTACAATAGTTTTGTGCACCTCTTATACAAAGAACGGTGCTCACCCGAGCCACCTAATATCCTATGCCAAGTCTGCACCAAAACCGAACCATAGAATCCGCCCGGAGCACGCTTGCTCAACCTTCGACTTAATACCAAGTCACCACCCAAGCGTACAAGCCTTCAAGAGTTAGTGCGCATGAGATGTGCGCATCTCCCTTCTAACTGCGCACTTTTACTTGCCTTTGCGAAGATATGCGAGTGAGTTCGATGATGTTTGATGAGCTCTCACGCCCATATACTTATATGCATCCATCGTGGGTTATGTGTGGGTGGCAACCCCTTGGCCGACCCCCAAATTCATCATAACGCGCCCACAAAAGCTTCCTCCATGTGTCGGCCTTACCTTAATGCAAGCCTCCTCCAAACCGTCGTATAAACTCCCAATCGTTCACGCACTTTTACCAAGTCGCAAAACTATCGTCGCATTTCTGTTCGGTGTAACGTCGCATTTTGTGCGAAGTCGCCCTCGTGCAGTCGTGCATGCCCGGGCGCCCGCCCATCGCACAATCCACAAGGCATTATACTCTTAGCTGTGAGATAAGGGACCCACCTTCGCGCAATGATTTGACTGCGACGTCTATGCACGCATACATACTCTAACCCCCTCTGGTTTTGAACTGAAGAAAACAAATGCTCTTAACCATTAAGCCTATTATATTACTTATTTGAATTTAAACTAGATAGGATAAATCTCAATTATTCCTCTCCTATTCCTTGAAATTAAAAAAGAGTGGAGAAAATTGTAATCAATTATTCTTCATGTTAATCCCTATTAATCCCTATAGAGTGTCTTTTTATAAATCTTAAATAATAAACTTTAGTTTCGTAGAGTCTCGCCTCTTCTTAACCTCTTCTTATTGAATCTTGAGTAAGGATATTTGGTTTGGTGAAGTCTTGCCTCTTCAAAAAGTTTATTGAGATTGTTTAACTCAAACTTGAAAAATATCTTAATACATTATAAGCCCACTTTCTTTGATAAAATTCCATTTATTTCTACCACCCCTCGTGCATTATACACTGCACATTCTTTAGAAAAATATCTTCATGCATTATAAGCTCCACATTCTTTGATAAAATTCCATTTGTTTCTCCCACCCCTCCGCTGCACATTCTTTGATAAAATTCTATTTAAAGAAAAACCTTTGTCGACGCGTTTCGAACCAACCAGTGTGGTTCATCGTTGTCCTGACGATGAACCACACTCGTTGGTTCGAAACACGTCGATAAAAGGTCTTTCTTTATGTGATTTACGCCGAAATTTCTTCTTATAACTATGATGGATCACAGAAGCCTCAATTCTACAAAATTCCATTTGTTTCTGCCACCCATCACTGCAAAAAAATAAATGCAAGTTCTTATCTGAACAGATCTTCTTCAACCACCATCATCTGCAATGTTTCACATATTAGATAATGAAAGCTAATCCTCAGTTGTGCGATTACAAAATGGAGAGATCGATATTTGACGTTTGTGGCTCGACGGGACCGGGCATTTGCTCAATGGAAGACATGGTGGCGTTTGAGCGACTCCATACTGCCACAATGACGGTGAGCTTCATGGATTTGTAAAGTCAACACGTCCAGTGAATCAAATAACTTTTTAGGGAAGAAGAATTTGGTGTAGTTACTTGGCCGACTTATTCGCCAGAAATATGTCAAACTCCTTTTGCCATTGCGCGTTTTGCTTTGACCTGACATTGATGACTATGTCAACACGAACTGCAAACTGCAGCTGGAATGGTGAGCTTGACCAGATATATTGATAAATCAATGCTATTAGAAGGCCATGCATCAGGAATGTCTGCATTGGACACGCATTGGGTTGCTGATATTTCGGTGCAACACACGCCTGTAACGAGGAGAACACACAGAAGTCAGCTTCTTTCGGGTGTCAGAAGCGATATTAACCCTTCTCCGTCCGCTCTATCTTCTCCAGCTCTTCGTTCTGAGGTGAGCGATGTCTGATTTGAGTTTTTTGCTGTTCGTTTTCGTGCATTTTGGTGGAAAATCGTTGCCTTGCTTTAAGGAATCCAAGATGTGCCTGCAACCCTGTTATATGTTTGGGTTCTCTGAATTTTGGCCCTTCCTAGAGGTTAGCCGTGATATCCCTGATCTACATTGGCTGGAAATGGAGACGAACGGGACGATTCAGTATTTTACGGGGTAGAAATTTCTGAATTTATTGACACTTCTGCTATTTTGAGGCCAAATATGAAAGCATAAATGTCTGCATACGGCGGGTTAGGGTGACGGGGTTTGTTGGGAATTTTTGTTACAGGGTATGAAATTTTAAGAATTTGTTTTTTCCGTGGCAGGCAAATTCACGTCGAGGTCTTGGGACAAGGGTTCTGTTTTGTAATTTTGGTCAAAGATGGAGTTCTTCTCGACAAGATGCAGGAATGGCGATAGCACGCCATCGGAAAGGATAATTGATCAAGGCGTGCAGATGTGCCCTTTCTTGAGGAACATCAACGAGCCGACTAATTTTTGCTCCGCTTCTCCGATAAGGTTCCCGACACCGGTAAGGATTACTCTTTTTGTCCCACAATCCAGTTTGTATTTATCACAGTGGTAATCCTTGTGGTTTTGATTCCTTCAGATTTATGTTACAGCCACACATATCAGAGAGGCTTAAATGCATGGGGGTATTGCCATCATCTATGTTGGACCTTTGTTTCGACACATTTGTCAGCCGTAGCCAGCATGACAGACCGTTCTCCGTTTTAAGTTTTTTTCATAATCAAAACCTTTGGGCATCTTCTATTGGTTCCCTGAACGTTCTTCTTTAAAAGTAGAAATAGGATAGATTCTGTCATCCTCATTTACTCCAGTTCGATTTGTAAAGATGTAATGGAAACTTGCAATTGACTCCTGCAAGGTCTATACCTACAATCAAACTTGTTCAGGGGATGGACGGTCTACCTTGCGACCCTGAATAGAATTTGGATGTGCCCCTTATAACAGGGACGCCCCCAATTTGTTATAGGTATCAATTTCATTGAACCATAATGTGATTTCATCCGCGAAAACCATTACCATTGCAGGTAGCCGATGGTTAGGTCAAATATTTGAAACATTCACTGTCTGAGAAAATTGAGCCATTACAGATACAAGAGATCCAACCTATATCTACCATTACAACAATTTATACATGGGCAGTGCTACAAGCTAAAAACACCTTGCATCGGATGCCTTGAACCCAAAATGGTATGATATTGAACAAACAAAGAAAAGGCCTCCTACCGATGGAGAGGTCACGAAGGCATTTATGGTGGCAATAAAGAAGAGTTATAGTCCAGATTCAAAATAAGCATCTCTCATCTGAACTCCATTTGCCCAATTTTCATATGGGTGAGGTGTGTTGGCACAATGGAGGCCTGTGTGCTGGCCATCGTCGCAAAGATTCAATAGAATGGTGGCACAGTTTCTCGACGTATTAGAGGGATTGTAATATCTGTAATTTTATTCGAGAAGTGAGAAACCAGTTGGGTTGTGATAAGGCAGAAACATTTATTTTACACTTTATCTTTTTGCTCGGAAAGACGCTGGGTACAAGGAAGTTCCTTCTAAAAATGGGATCGATTTACAGATAAGGACATAAGTGCGGACGATGAGATTCAACCAGATGGCTTTGTAGAGCTGCCTACAGTCACAAACCCAACTGATGAATGGTGATTGAGAGGGACAAGTACAAGCAGATGAGGCATAGCTTGAGAGCAACTAGTTTATTTAGCATTTTCAACTATTTTGAGTGCTCTCCTTATCAGTTAACTTATTCTTTAATCCCGCCAATCAGGGATTTCACCTCAGGCTAATTGTTCATATCAATTCATATGTTATCCATAAAACTAGCAATTAAATTTCTATTACTGCCCCTTAGGACCCCTCCACTGTCAGTCTTGCCCGGCTTTCCTTTTGCAGCTCCATGGGCCATCGGAGTTCCTCCATTGGAGATTTCTATTGTTCCTCCTGGGATTCCTTTACCGATTCTTTATTGATAAGCTGCAGTTGGATCCTGCGCCATCACTTTATAATCAAACCTTCCGACTGGGGAGTTAGCACATTGTCTTGAGATTATAGCCCCATGTCAGTTGTGTCTTTGATGGCTCTTTTCACTTTTCTTTCAGATTTGAAGAGGGATGAGAGTTTCGTTTTGAAAGATACTAAAGTTCCTGGGAGTTCATAAATTCCAGAAAACACATAATGGATGGATGTCCCATATGAACATTAGAAATTTAGATTTAAAAGGAGTTAATTTCTGGTTTTGGAAAATTTCTTGGTTCGAGTATCTGGCCTGTAGCAAGAAATGTCATTTTCCAAAAACTGCCGCAAATAGTTTGATATTACATAATGAAGAAATAGATGTGAGGCATCCAAACGCTGTTCTCATTGGACAGACCCCTTTTTCTCCATAATCTAGTCCAAAAGGAGTCCTTTTCTACCCCGATTCCCCTGTATGACAAAGAATGAGCCTTTGCGTTTGGCATTCCAACACAATTTATCTGGGCTTGATATATATAGAACCTTTCTTTGGTTAAGACTCAAGAGGTTCTTGAAGGATCTTGTTTAGTAGTAGCATTGTTAGGTCACTGTTTTCTATGTACTTGGGACTATGGTAGGGTGACTAATTCATAGAGCACTCCGACAACAAGTCTGAAAATGTTGGTATTGCATGTGCAGGTAAAAGGAGTACGGGGTCCCATATTTGAGGACGGACCCAGTTTTGAGACTGCTTTCAGACTTTTTCATGGCCATGATGGGGTGGTTCCACTTTCTGGAAGGTCATCAGTACACATTCCTGAGACATTGTCTGTTGCAGACAATACTGCAAGCGCAAAGTTTCATCCATTTGCAGCATCAGCAGCAACTATTAGCCTATCAGCATTTGGGCCTGGTGGTCCTTTCAATTTTGATTTTTTCATGAAGGAGCACAAACGCAATAAAAAAAGCAAAAAGAGAAGAGAGACAAATGAAAAGAAGAGGTCAGAGCCATTAGAAGAGGTAACTTCAGCATACTGGGTTTTTTCTTCTGTAGGGTCAGGGTGTTTATCTAATAGTTTAGAAGGTCGAAAGCATTTCCTCTTGTGCTCATTTAATTGGAAATTTCTGCACTTATCCTTGTCCAATGTGGATACTAACTTTAATCTCTAGTTCGTGATTGCAATATATCTGCATATTGAAAAGGTGAAAACCAATAATTTTTATAATGCTCTCATGTACTAAAAAAATTGATAGCATGTTGCATACTGTTGTATTCTTGTGTAGCATTGTATTTGTTGGTTGAGCTTTGAAAATGAGAACCTTTCCTACATAGATGCATCAAGAAGTACACAGACTACCTTTCCTACATAGTTAAGGAGTGAGAATATATCTTCCATGGCCCTAATCTCAACTTTCAAGAGAGTCTACATCCTTTCCAAAAATGCCAATTCTGGATGTAATCTAGGCTGGCAACTCTGATCTAAAAGCTTTGATCTCACCAAATGAAAGGAGAAAGCATCCCCATTAAAGGCTGCACAACTTCTCCCTTTCCATACAAAAAAAATGCCTGTCAATATTACTCTGTTCCATAAACCTTTGCAAGACTGTATGATAATCCATCCATCCCCAAGATAGACTTTTTCCTCTGAAGAGAGTTGACAGAGATGTGCATGCATTTTTCTATGTTATTGCTTGATCTTGATCATTGCTATGCTTTCTTTGACTGAAAATGCTATTTGAGATGTCAGAATGGTTTTAGGAATGCTTCGTGTTGCAGTGGACAAAGCTCATGTTTTTAATGTACATAATTTACAGAGCTTGATGCATCTTACCACTATTTTTGTTAATCAAAATGGTTATACTGTATTCTGTCAAAACCTGAAATTTTACTTGTTCAAAGAAGGCATACATAATGTCATAATGGTATCATTGGTCTAGGGAGATCCTCTGGCTCTGATAGGGCAGGGGGATTTCCTGGCAGTGATTCTTCTTTTTCTACTTGAGTTTCTTTCATTTCCTGAATCACATGAATAAATTCTGATAGGCAGAGAACATAACAATTTACATAAGCAGTGCATACTAAAATAAATTGTGGTGGTGGTTTTGCTTCATGTTAGTCGCTTGCTCTTTTTCTTTGTGGAAACTTCTCACCATGCCTCCTGTTGATCTTGGAATGGCATTGCCAATTCTTGCAACTATCCATCTTCTAGTTATGCAGCACATTTATCTTTCTTGCCTGCGAGGGCTTGCTTGGCATCCAAAGATCTCTTGGTCTCTTCCTCTTCCTGCACCACATCGACTCAACTTCCTCATCCCTTTTCTGAGGGGAGATGAGGTAATGTGGTCGCAGAGGAGGGGTTGGAAAGAGAGTGCAGACTCCAGGGGCTTCTTCTTTTGGGTGGGAAGAGGGGCTTGTTGATCATGGTCCCTTGTTGCTTGTGTTGTCTCTGGTTCTGCCTATGGAATCTGAGATTGAGTTTGTGGCACTGCTACTACCCTCTTGTGGGGTGAGGCTAGTGGCTCTGGTTCCACTACTGATTAGTTGTCCCGCAGTCCCCTCCTGTTGTGGGTGGGTAGGTGGTGGGGGGCCCTTTGCATAGTGGTTTTTTACTTTGTGAAGTGTGGCTGTAGTGCCTGCTTGTGCTGTCGTTGAAAATTTTGCTGTCTAAGCTGGTGGTGGTGCAGCCTCTGCGTTCCTTGATGATTAGGCAGTGTTCCTCTGAAACCACAACCCACAATGTGGGTTTTATTTGAGATTTTTTGGGGCAACCTACCTTTTGATTCTTGATACAGTAGGCTGCAAATTGCAATATGTCCTATTTCAAAGCAAGCCCTACACTGGAAGGTGATCTGCTTGCAGTCTGGATGTTGTTTCTAGGGGTAGTCTTTTGCTATCAACTTGATCTCTGTGGAGGGGCCTTTGTCGAAGTTCATGCTTACACAGATGTGGGCATATCTATTAATATGTCTTCTTTGTGTTTCTACACACCTCACATGGAATTTTCCCAATGTGTTTTTGATCTCCTGCAGTAATGCAAATCCCCAGAACTGTAATGGGAGGTTAGGCATCTGTACCTAGAGCAAAGGAGAGAGTTTCTTGTTGAATCAAAAAGTTGGTGCCCATAGCTTCAAGCATAGCCATGCTTTGCACTAGAACCAAGCGCTGGAGTTGAGGATAAAATCTGTCTTCTACCAAATTAAATTTGACTATGAAAAATCCTTGCATGCACAGATAAATAAAGACTTCTTTCTTTATTTCTGACCTGCAAGTTGGTGTGTTCCATTTGAGTAGATCTGCTAGTTTTGGCCATAGGCCATTGAATCTGCAAACCATCCCTTTTTCCTTGAAGAACTTTTTGTACTGGGGGCGGGTACCAGCTAGTGAAACTACTATTGGACTTTCTTTAAGCAGAGCATCTTTGAATGAGGACCCTAGACAGGTCATGGAAGAAGGTGAGGAGTTGGAGGGGTCAGATCTAGATTCCGTGGGCTAAGGAGCCCATTGGGTCTTTTTCTTCAATGCAGAGAGTGCCATTTGATAGGGATCCACTTCAATGACAACCTGAGGTTGTTGGAACAATAATAGAATGCATTGGAAGCTGGACACTAGAAGGGATTTCGTCAACTTTTCCATTTGATTTACAGTTGCAGTGGGAATCAACGGGGTTTGTTTGTACCGTTATGGATGCTATATTGGACTGTTGCATTTTATGATGTTAAAGATTTTGTATTTTATTTCTGTAAATTTCTTTTTGAACAATTCTAATTCTGTTGTTTATGTCTGTTATATTGTCCTTTTTGACGCAAAAATGGTTGGTTTATTTCTCTTTCAATTACTGTGGAAACGTAGCCCTATAATTTTCTGATTCATTCTGGTGATTAAAGCTCCAACCTTATTCCCAGCCAAATCTACAACACACGGGTTTCTGATATTTGGATTATTCATTAGAAACTTTGCTATTTTAACTGTCCTTATCTTTAAGTCAATGTTTATTTTTACTGTCTTTCGTTTATATTGATGTATTTCTGTTATTTTGTATTGTAGCATACCTTGATAAAAACTTTTTGTTTTAAAGAAACGTGGATAAAAATACAGAAATAAAAAACTATTCTGAATTAGATTTATCAGTCAGTTTTCTCTTTTATGGTGATAACTCTGTGAGCTTTGTTTTTCCGTGACTCACATTACACCTATTACTTATTCTTGCTGTAGGATATGCTATTTGTATAAAGATCTTGTTTTTTTATTGATATGCTGTTTTTTTCACAATATTGTAGGGTCGAGTTCATGAGGCAACTGGCATTGAATGGCTGGAGACAGGAAATTGTCCGATTGCCAAATCTTATCAAGCTGTGAGCAAGGTTTTGCCTTTGGTTGGAAAAATTTTGCAACCCCCACCTGGAATGAAGATAAAATGTCCCCCTGCTGTGATTGCAGCACGTGCTGCATTGGCAAGGACGACCTTAGTAAAGTCTTTGAGGCCAAAACCATTACCTGCAAAGATGCTTGCAATTGGGCTTCTGGGAATGGCTGTTAATGTCCCATTAGGTGTCTGGAGGGAACACACAGAGAAGTTTTCACCAGCTTGGTTTGTTGCTATTCATTCTGCAATTCCATTTATTGCAATGCTGAGGAAGTCTGTAAACATGCCAAAATCTGCTATGGCTTTTACAGTTGCAGCCTCCATCCTGGGTCAAATGATAGGGTCAAGAGCAGAAAAGGCAAGGCTTAAGCATTCAACATATATTCCCAATGTCGTGGATCACACTTATGAGCAGGTCAAAGTGGACATAAAATCTGCGATTCCTGCAACTGTTTATGTGGCCACTGGAGAATTAGGCATGGTGAACTCCCAGTGTGGGGCTACGATATGGGATACAATTGAGGGTGCTAATCCCTCTTCTGATGCTATTACTGCTTATTAATTTTCTTGTACACTAACAATTTTTTGATTAAATGATTTTGTTGTAGTGCTCCAAAGAGGTAACCATATTGAGTCATTGTCATTCCAAATGAGATTGACTCTCCCCCAGAATCACTGTTTGAAATTTGAATTCTGAATAAATTTTGATGTCTTGGATTCTATCTGCTTTGTACAAGGTATTTGCCTCCTATATATTAACTAGACCTTGCAAGGATTGCAGCTAGTTGATTTAACACGTATGTTTTCAATCTTGGCAACTTGTGTAACCGATAACTAGCTAGCTTGACAACAGAAGGCAACGTTAATGATGCATGGTGAACTAATTTCAACAATGTTGCTTCTCATTTGATTTTGGTGATGCCACGTGAACACACACATTTTTCCTAGACATCAATGAAAATTCGGAAGTTGTCAATGAAGGATATGTTAGTATGTGACCCTTTTGGATTTTCCCAACTTCTGAAAACAATCTACAAGGTAGCCATGTCAGGAAGGAAAGTAGCAGTTGCATCAGTAATATCTTATTTCAAAAAGACTGTATTGTGAGTTTTATGCTGTTTCGAAGTGATAATCCTTTCATTGTACATTATGGTTTTAGGAGTGATCCCTAGAAAATTAAAAGACTGGAAAGGTAAGTTATTTCGATTAAAACCAAATATTATCTCCGTAGACAAAACATTAGTATAAGGGGAATTGCAAGTGGTATTCAAAGTATTTTAAAGGGATGTAAATGGATAAAAGGATATGGAATAGGTTAAAGGAAAACAATGGTAAAAAAAATATTAGTTGAATTGAATTTTATTTATTTTTCTTAATCTGAAGGAAAAATTGTAATTTTATTCAATTTGAAAATAAGGAACAAAATTATGTTTTGTAGATGCTGCTAAGCATTCGATTATGTCAACCTTATGTCAACCTTTTGTTTGATGCACAATAAAAGAAAAAACTGTAAAAAATCACATATTTTGTTGGGACTAAGTGTGATAATAATCACTTAGTTTCACTTTTTTCCCTTTCTTTTTCTGGACTTTTTTCCAAACCCCATGGTTGGGATCAGTTGTTACTATTTCCAATTGATTTTTGGCGTCATGCAAAAGAATTTCTTTGTCTGAATTTGAGCTCCTGGATACATGATTCCTCTTTACACCCCTCGTTCCATTTTCATTGAGCGTTGCCTCTTTCCGCTGCTATGTTGCTTTGATCTCTGCTAATTCTATACCGTTATGGATATGAGTTATAGCTCAACTTATCCCCATCTCTTTCATCTGCTTGGCTACCATGTTGTGCTTGACCATCCATATTTGGAGTATTCTCCATAGTCCCTTCTTCTTCTTCAGAACTGTCAGGTACATGCCATCCCTTTGGCATATGGGCCTGCCTCTTTTTCTTTTTTGAGATTATTTTTTGCTAGTGGGCATGTTTTGCAAGTGTCTTGTTTGAAAACAAATTTGGCATCTAAATGTAGTATTCTCAAAATATAGAATTTGGGTCCACTATAAGTTTTCATGTTTTAGATATATACAATCAAGTAGACCTTTGTGAAGGTCTATCTCCACACAAATTTTGGCAAATGTAAACTTTTTTTTTTCTTTGGTCAAAGTCCATTTTTTTGAATGTTCCAAAAGTATTTCCAATGTCTTCTAGGACTTGGTGGTGCCAGAAAGGGAGAGGAAGAATTGGTAATCTCATCAAAACCAAAATTGTAGAGATCACCATGCTTGTAGCATCAAATTCTGGGAACCATGGGGTAATAAAAAACCCATATTTACCTTAGAACCATGGCTTGTTAGTTTAGACTTTTTGCATATCTTTCTGCGTGTCAAATTGAACTATGAAGAAACCATTGGAACATAAGTAGAGATACAATTAGGTGTCCAACAAGAAAAAATCCAATGATGTAAATCTTCAAATATTGGCCAAAAGCCATTAAACCTACACATTAATGCCTTAAATTGAAGATTAGCAAAAACATGGTTTTATCTTTGAGGGTTTAACATCCATCAATGGTGTTTTTTCCCCTTGTTCCACTATGCATGGTCCTAGCATATTTTGGATCTAATTAGCAGGAGTGGCAACCTTCCCTTTCATTGCACCCTTGAATGAAATTGGTCCATTGGGGTTTTTGATACTTGAAGCCCCACCCCTTGGCCTCACCCCACAACCTCATATTTAATATTATGGTGGAGTTACTTTCAATGCCATAATCTTTCAACTAAATGGCAGCTTGCAACAATTTCCCTGAATAAATCAAACTTTGTAAAAACACTGGTATTCCCAGGTTGTTTTGTATGCCCTGCTTCAAATTTTCCACTAGATCTAAACCCTGAACGCTTAAGAGGACCAATTTGCCACTTAGGGTTTTAACAAAAATATAAAAAACCTCCTTCGGTTTCAGTTTTTCATTATGAGGCCTTTCAATTTGGAGGAGATCAAGCCAATGGCCCTTGAATCTTTTGTCCAGATATGGAAATAATAAATGATGAGGTAACCCGAAGGAGGGTAGATCTTCATTGTGAAGCTAATCTATTAAAAATTGCATCTTCAACAAGCATTGATTCTTAAAAAATAGCCTCTGCATGTGAAAAGACATGGTTCGAGGCCCCTTCATGTCATTTCCTGCTTCCCTTTAGATGCACGACATCACTATCAATAAATTAGAGCCTCCAACAAAAGAGTACCATTCTCTGAGCGAATTTAGTTGATTTGGATTTATAAAGGCTAGTTAAAGTATTAAAGGATGTGAATGTATAAAGTATGTGGAATGGGTTAAAGAAATGTAACACCCTCCTCCCACATCTATCCAAGCAACTAGCCAGTCGGGATAAACATGCGATGAGAGGCCACTATGATATGATTCGACTTCCTAAGTCATGTTACGGAAGTGGAACCGACGAAAACACATCATACAAACCTTCAACATCAGCTTTAGGACCCTCAGGAACCAACCCAACACTTTAGACAACTTGCCCTTGGGTCCCACTGAGCTTTTGAACAACTTAAGCCTTAGTCGCTCTCATGCTATAAGCATCGCAACGTCCAGAAACCCAAAGTCGCTCTCACAGACTTGCCTGTGGGCGTCTAGAGGCTCATTTAGTCGGTGCTATGCCAACATCCCTAAGATTTGAGCCACATTTTCAAGCCTAGAGCCTAGGTCACTGTCTAGAATTGAACCATCTCTTCAGATCAGTAAAATAACTTGGAAATGATAGTACTAAAGCAAATACTTGTTTAAGACCTTCACTGGACCTCTACTAGCTATGATAGGCATTTCATCAAACATATCATGAATATGTAATCTACAGGTGTAAAGAACAGTTCTGAGCATAGGGTCCTCATACTTAGCTAAGAACCATTGATGCCTCAACACATCAACTGTCATTCCATCTATTAAGTCATAGATACATTGATCATTCAATTACAAGTAAAACATGATGAAAATCATACATAGCTGTTGTCATAAAACACATACATAACCAACATAATAACAATAGAAGTACTAATGAAAGTACAACCATATAGACCACATATAATCCATCAAAATACTCGTAGAAATACAAGGAGAAATAACTTTTCATTAATGATGCAAAATCCAAACCTAGGATGAGACTTCCACATTCCACCCAACCGTAGAATGGCTGAGCCAAATCTCTCTTTAGCCATTCACCTTCGTGCCATATTCCAAGCATGAATGTGGGATCTCATAGAACACATTAATCAAAACTCATGTAGGGCTTCCAGAGGCCATCCACCTCAAACCATCAAACAATGATTCTACCTCATGGTCGGGCATCACAAAACCATCATCAGACCGGTCGCTATCCCGGCCATCCAGTGCTCTAGAGTGTTTGTTCCAACTAAGGCTTAAGGACTAGTAACTCAACCCACAACTGTCGCAGGCTCTAGAGCGTTTGTCCAACCAAGGCTCTAGGACTAGTAACTTAACCCACCAAGGGATCGAGAGCGTTTTTCCAACCAAAGCTATAGGACTAATAACTCAACCCAAGTTGTTTTAGGGTTCCAAAGCATTTGTTCAACCAAGGCTCCAAGAACTAGTAACTCAACCCAAGCTAAGGAAACATGAGAACCAACTAAAAAATCAACAAGGAAATAAACCCACAATCACCATTACTATCCAGGAAATGGCAAAGCTAGGCAATCCACTGTAAATCCAGGAAATCCTCCATGCCAATAACATATCACAATCAATAATCCACATGCATGTGCCATGCATGCCAAAACTAGTGAAGAAATCATACATGCAATTCGGTACCTGCAAGTAAATTTGATGTAGCTGCTGATTTAGATGCCTTGCATTTTCCTGCTCTTCCTTTTCTTTGTTGCTCCAAAAATCCAAGTATGCCACACCCTCCAAGAGTGCTGCAAGAAAACTCTAAGTCTCCAAGAGTATGAGAGAATAATGAGAGAGCTCCAAAACTGCAGTGACAAAATGTGACCAACTGATCCTCAAACGTTTTTTTTATATGAATGAGACCTCTATTTTCTTCATTTTCCATTATTTTCTTTCAATTTCCTCCTCACATGCAACTTGTGATTTTTTTTTTTTTTTTTTTTTTTTTTTGAAAAATAAATGTGAAAAAAATGTCGTTTTGTCTTTCCAAAGCCTTTGCCAATTTCCTTAGCAATAAACAATCACAAGTGATCCCCATCACTAGGATTTTGTCCAACATTCAACTTGAAATAAGTGTCCCATTTTGCCTTTCTTAACTTTTATTACATGGAATTTTCACTAGGGCTGTTACAAAACCCTCCCCCTTGGGAGAACACCGTCCTATAACCACAAAACTGCTATAAGCAAAACATACTGTCGATGGAGCTTTATAACTTAGCTCGATGCAATATTTACAATGATCAACTTGCTGAGAAGCAAACCAACATGAAAACATAACAACATAACATCGTAATGACATGACACCTATACCGCTTATTGGAGCTTTATAACATAGCTCATTGCAGTATTTACAGCCATATACATATGTACATATACCAAACATTACGAAAGCATATATCAAAACATGTACCAAAGCATATACCAAAATCACACCAAAACACCAAGCCAAAACTGCGTTGCCTCAACTGGCAAACAAGGAAGGATACATAGCCCGCATTTGATCCTCCATTTCTCATATAGCTTCATCGGGCCCAAAGTGCTTCCACTACACATTGACTTGCTCGATTGTTCGGTTTCGGAGCATGAACACACTTTTTTACAATATACACTGAGACTTCCATTGTAATTCTCCATTTGGCTCCACCTACAATACAGACTAGTCAATCACATGATCAACATCCTTAACATACTTCTTAAACAATGACACATGGAAAACATCATGGACTTTCATTGTCGGAGATAGTGTAAGCCGATAGGCTACTGGTCCAATCCTCTCGATGATACTAAAGGGTCCACAAAACCATGGTGCCAGCTTGGCACATGATCCAATTCGTAAAGAGGTCTTTTTCGGTTTGATGTGCAAGTACACCTATTCCTCAACCTAGAACTCCTTGAACAACCTGTTCCAATCTGCATAGCTCTTCTACCTATCCCGTGCTGCCTTCGGATTCCTCTGGATTACCTATATTTCATGTTCTATTTTTGCTAATATATTTAATCTAATCAACGCCCTATTAACCGGATCACTCCAACTAATAGGAATATTGCAACTTCGCCCATATAATGTCTCAAAAGGACTCATCCTAAATAAACCTTGATAACCATTGTTGTATGCAAACTCAGCCAAGGGAAGATAATCCTCCCACTTCCGTTGTTGATGCATCACATACATCCTCAACATGTCCTCCAATATCTTGTTGACCTTCTTTGTCTGTCCATTTGTCTGCAGATGATAAGTTGTACTGAAGGCCAACTATGTGCCCAAACTTGCAAATAACTCATTCAAAACTTGGAAGTGAACTTCGCATCCTTGTCTGACACAATCTTCTTTGGAACACCATGTAGTCTGACCACATCTCTGATGAACACCTGTGCTACATCCCTAGCTGAGAATGTAGATTTCACCGAAATGAAATGTGCAACCTTTGTTAAAAATAACAAGAAGAAATTTTAAAAATAGAATCTAGAAATTCCAATTTAATTTGTCCTTGAATTAAATTGTGAATTAAAATTGTAATTCTTTTCTTATAACAACTTGTAATAGTTAACTAAGTTAAGCTGACTTAGTTAACTTAGGAATTTCGAGTTGGAAGTATTTTGGAAGTCATGTATATGTTATCCCTAAGTTTTAAGGGTCCATGATGAGTTTAATTGTGAGTTGTAATAAGATAACTCAGTATACTAATTTATGTTCAGTTAAATTAGTTCTAAACTGTTTGTGGAACTAATAGAAAGTTAACAGTTAGTTGGTGCACTGGTGTATCCACAAGTGTCACTCTAGTTAACTGAAGATTCCCTCATCAGAAACTCATGCATGTCAATTTTGAGAAAGACCCAGTTGAGACTAGAGTGCAGAGGCAATGTACTATCAGTTATATGATTTACTGAGTTGTATAGATCATGCATGTAATCAGGAACTGGACCTAGATTGGATTGTGCAGTTCTGGAAGCATTGGATTCCCATTAATATGGGCTATTCAGCCATAGGAATTGCGCAAGGAAATAGGGGCTTGGAAAGCTACAAAATAGGCTAAGGATTTGATTTGAGCTAGCTTGTGAGCTGAGAGTTGATTATATTTGTACAAGGATTATTCTTATGAGAACAAGCATTATATTATCATCTTGGATTTCTGATTTAATGTAATATAGATAGTGGGGGTTTTCAGCCGAGGCTTTCCTCGGATACTTATTGTGCTATGTGCCATTGATTTATCTTCTTCTTGTTCATATTGTTTTCATTGATCTATTGCCTTCTGCTGGTTGAAAGTGGAAGTAGATTATTGTCCTGTGCTTTAGTAAATTGCACGAGCTTGTGAATCTACAGGATTTTCTACATGGTATTAGAGCTGAGAACATTATACTAGAGGAGATTTCGAAGTTTTGAGTTCAGGGTTACAGGGGAAATTCAAATTTGCATTTCATACTTCAGGATCGACAAATGGCATTCTATGGTTTGTGGCTCGAGTATGCTTGGATGACAACTCAAATTATATAGCCTGGAAGGACAGGATGGAGGCCGTGTTGGAGGATAATGGCTTGAAGGAATTCATTGATCAGGGCATTCCTAAGCCACCAACATCGGATGCTCATAATCTGACCGAATGGAAGAAGTGTGTGGCAAGGGTGAAGTGGATAATCCTTGAGGGAGTTCGAGATCACATTGTCTTGAGTCTCCATGGGAAGGAAACTCTGCATGCTATGTGGAAAGCATTGAAGGGCTTTTTCCAAAACAACAGTGACCATAGGAAGTTGGCATTGAAAGACAAGCTTCGAAAAATCAAGATGAAGGCAAGCGACTCAATTCCAAATTTATTGAGAAGTGTTTTCGGCGAAAATCACATTAGAATTCATTTATCGACGTGTTTCAAACCAACAAGCGTGGTTCATCGTCAGGACAAGATGAAGAACCAGATCATAGCTGCAAGTTAAATAGAGAGAACAGATCATTCAACGGCTACATTTGACCAAGTAAACAACTACATTGGACAGGGCAACTGGACTGGACCAAGAGATAGGGAAAGAGAAATTTAATTAGTTAGTTTTTGTTATATTTATTTCCATTTGTAATTAAATATAACCGCTTGTATTTAACTAAAATGAGCTTAAACTAAGAACTAATTAATATACTTTTTATTATTTTAAAACTACATAAACTATATAAATACCTATATTATTATTATTATAGGAAATATTAAGAAAAATTAATAAATGTTTATTAATTAGATAACCTAATTAGTTAGTTAAATATTTGACTTATTTCTAAAGTTTATTTATTTATATTTATTTACTAAAGGTATAATGGGATTAATTAGTTTATATGTGTATAGTTCTTTAACCTATTAACTAAAAACATCTTATTCTTAATTTTAAGCTAGATAAAATATGAGTGAACTAATAAGATCAAATTATTTGAACAAGTTCACTCATTGTCGGGATGAACTTGGAAGTGTTGGAATCACTGTTGCTGAGGATGATATGGTGAACCTAGCTCTTCTAGGACTTTCCAAGAGTTCGCATAGTTATCAGGACTCTATCAATGGGAGGGAGAAGCGACCAGATTGGGAACCATTGTGGTCAGATTGGGTACAAGAGGAGTTTCGATGGAACACCAGAGATGGGACCTCTTCCAAGGAAGTGGAAGAGGATTTTGTCCTAGCGAGTAAGGCAAAAAAGGCCAAGGGAAAGAAGTCCCAAGGCAAGGAGGGCGGAAAGAAGATGGACTTGACGAGAGTCAAGTGAGGAGGGTGGAAAGAAGATGGACTTGACGAAAGTCAAGTGTTTTCACTCTCACGAGCACGAGCACTATGCCAAGAACTGCACATAGAAGAAAGAAAGCAAGAAGGAGCCAACGATAGCGGCAACAAGTGAAGCTCTAGCTTCAGAATTCGAACTTGATTTCACTCTCATTGCATGCATGGCCAACACTGTCATGGGAGGCGTGTGGTATCTTGGCAACGTGCCTCATTTCATATGACGGGGAATAAAGATCTCTTTAGTGATGTTGAGGAGAAAGACCTCAAGTAGAGCATAGAGTTTGGAGATGACGAGAGGTATAGATCTACTGGGATCAGTACGGTTACCTTTCAGAGGGAGTCTATCTCCCCTCCCAGGATCATAGATGTGATATATGTTCCAGGACTAAATAAGAATCTTGTTTTAGTTGCGGTATTGGAAGACTGTGGCTATGATGTGATTTTTAGTAAGGGAAAGGTTTTCCTTAGACACATCACCACGAGACAAGGGAAACATATCGGTACACAGGTCAAGAATCTCTATGCTCTTGAGGTTCAAGATGCATGCAAAGCCTTTGAGGAACAAGGCAAAGGTTAGAGACTTAGTGGTTGAGAGGGAGAGTAAATTACCTCTCAACATGCAGCCCTAGAAGAAGCAATCTCAAAAGCAGCTTCATGAAGTTGTGGAGTAAAAACAACTAGAGAAGATGAAAGGAGACCGAGTGGAGACATCCACTCATGCAGAGACCTCCAGTTGGGGGGAATTTCGAGCCAAGTGGGTAGAGGGATCACATGTAACCATACTTCCAAGTGTGAGGTGGGACAATGTGAAGTGATAGTCCCAAGAAGGTTGAAACTGGGCATGGTCCATTGAAAGGTTTTATCTCATGGATCATACCTTGCTATGGGAGCCCAAAGTACATAGTGGCAAGAGGAATCAGTGGGATTGATGCAGTCAGAGATCAAAGTGACAGAGGTTATAACAATCAAACACTAAAGAGCGCAGAGAAGGGTTGACAACAGTGCAAAAAGGCAGAGTCAACAGAAGCACAAAGTTTTCAGCGGAAAAAGGCAATAACAACCAGAGACTTTGATGACAGATGCATCATACTGATTCAGGTTGGATGTTTTTTGTTTTTGGAATTGTTGTAGCAACAATACTAGAGATAAGTGTTGCATGTAGAACATTCCGAAGTTTTAGGATTGAGATCGAGTTGAATTCCTTTCTTTTTGACATGGAGCGTTGAAAATAGCAAGAAGAAATGTTAAAAATAGAATCTAGAAATTCCAATTTAATTTGTCATTGAATTAAAATTGTAATTATTTTCTCATAGCAGGTCATTCCTCCTCTATCTTAAACTATCTTCACCTGTATGGATTCATTATTTAACAATAGTTAACTAAGTTAAGTTGACTTAGTTAACTTAGGAATTTCGAGTTGGAAGTTTTTTTGAAGTCATGTATATGTTCTCCTTAAGTTTTAGGGGTCCAAGATGAGTTTAATTGTGAATTGTAATTAGATAACTCAGTTTACTGAGTTATGTTCAATTAAATTAGTTCCAAACTATTTGTGGAACTAATGGAGAGTGAACAGTGAGTTGGTGCACTAGTGCATCTACAAGTGTCACTCTAGTTAATTGAAGATTCCATCATCAAAAACTCATGCATGTCGATTATGAGAAAGACCCAGTTGAGACTAGAGTGCAGGAACAATGTACTAGCAGTTGTATGATTTACTGAGTTGTATAGATCATGCATGTAATAAGGAACTGAACCTAGATTGCATTGTGCAGTTATGGAAGCATTGGATTCACATTAATATGGGCTATTCAGCCATAAGAATTGCGCAAGGAAATAGGGGCTTGGAGAGTTGCAGAATAGGCCAAGGATTTGACTTGAGCTAGCTTGTGAGTTGAGAGTTGATTATACTTGTGCAAGGATTGTTCTTATGAGAACAAGCATTGTATTATCATCTTGGATTTCTGATTTAATGCAATACAAATAGTGGGGGTTTTCAGCCGAGGCTTTCCCCAGATACTTATTGTGTTATATGCCATTGATTTATCTTCTTCTTGTTCATATTGTTTTCATCGATCTATTGGCCTCTGTTGGTTGAAAGTGGATGTAGATTATTGTCCTGTGCTTTAGTAAATTGCGTGAGCTTGTGAATCTATAGGATTTTCTACAACCTTTGTCAACATTTCCACAACAACCATGATAGAATCATGTTGTCTCACTATCCTCGACAACCCTGTGATGAATTCCATGGAAATGATGTCTCATTTCCATTTTGGAATCGCGATCAGCTGTAGAAGTCCACTTGGATGTTTACACTCTGTCTTCACTCACTAACAATCAAAACATCTATCCACATACTCTACTACATACTTCTTCAGATTCGTCCAATAATAAAAAAAATTCACTACAGTCAATGTCTTTTAATAACCTGGGTGATCTAAACATGGTTTTGCATGAAACTCTCTCAATATCACCTTCTTGAGCTCACTGTTATTTGACACATATATCATGTCTTGGAACCTGACCAATCCATCTGTTGTAAGTTAATAGTCCACATCTTGTGCACCTACACCTGTACCTATACCTGTACTATCCCCTGTATCACTCGGTTGGGACAGGCTAGGTTGTATCAACCTTCAACTAAATGTGACTATTTCAAACCAAATTTACACTGGAAGTTAGTCCTTCCAATCTGAGAGGGATCTCTCAAAATTTTTATAAAATGACCTTGTGATAAACTCAAAATTCAAATGACTAACTTTGATCTCTTTTTGTGATTTTTGTAGGTGAAGAAAAATGTGATAACTACCACCATTGGGTATGGAGTCAAATTAAAAAAAAAAAAAAATGATCAACAACAATGCTTAATGGAAGCTGAGGCATCTATGGCTTTAAAACTGATACCACTGAACACCAACAATGATACACAGTAAATGAAGGAAAGTGGAGCTGTATGACAGATTTCCAGGTAATCAAGATACTATGTAAAACTAATAACAACAGAATAAAAACTCGCAAAATCCATAATAAGAATCTCAGGTACAAAAACATAGTGCTGCAGATTTTCTATTACAAGAACAAAATATTACAGAAGGCTAGTTTCTCACCTTCTAAATCAACCCCTCTCAGATTCAGAAATATACTTATTTATAGAGAAAGATCTCTTTACATATCTTGCCACCTCGACCAGATTCAATTGACAACTATGAGATCTAATCCTATTTGATTAATAAACTTTCGAGCCTTTATAGGAATTTATGTTACAATAGAGTCTGAATACAAATATGAGTTGTATGTACTGTTACAATAATTTAAAGCACGACACTGTATTGGTGGAAACTCGAACATCAGGCTCTTCGAATCTGCTGTGATGTTTGTTGTTAAAACGTGATGAAAATGCCATTGTTGTTCCAATGTGTCTCGACCCTATTTTCTTGATGTCTCTTTAATGACCATGCTACTGAAGAAACATCGAAAAACACTCTTGCTATCTGACAGAGCGGAAGCGTTCGTTGATTTGGGCTGTCGATCAATTTGGAAATCCCATTGTGGTTTGTGTTTATGAAGGAAAACAAGGAAGACACTTCTTTCAGAACTGTTTATGTAGGATGGGCCACATGACATCTAGGGATTGGAGGGAATGAACATACTATCGGGCTAGGAGTGGACATCCATGGCTGAGTTGGCGCATTGTGGATGGAGGCCGGGAGGTGACATGAAGGTGGGGTCAGGATTGTTGGTGGGAAGTGATAGGAAGAAGGAATTACGTGGCAGTAGGGGAGTGGAGGTGAAGCAGAAGTGGAGGGTGTCGTGAAGCGGAAGTAGAGGGTGATGTGAAGCAGAATTGCGGGTTATAGTGGTTGCGGGGAAAACCAATTTCGGAGGGGGGTTGGAGCAGTTTGTGGTACTAGAGGGGGGGGGGGGTCTGAAATCACAAGGGAAGGACATGTAGCGGCAGGGAAAACCCCCGCTATTAAATAGAAACATAGGAGTAGGGGGAGTCCGAAAAGGCTTTAGAGCTAGCAGATGGAAAGATGATGATGATAAAAAGTGGGGAAATGTGTGGTGTTTAACCATGGGTGGACCCGACATGTTATAGATTGTTTTTTTATGTAATTTCGCGTCCGGGTGTGGGTTTCAGTTTATTGCATCGGGGGTAATGATGGTAGGAGTTTGGAAAAACAAAGGGAAAATAAAATGGGTTATAATAGATAACAATGGATCCAATGGGGATGTTGCGCCCCTATGGTGCAACAAAGAACTAGTAGACCAGTGGCCTTATTGAAAATTGAAAATGACGACATAATCTCCAAGTTTTTATGGCCTTCACTTCGGGCTCAAACTTGTTAAATATATCATCCACACCTGAAAATGAGAAAAATAGAAAAAAAAATGGAATATATACAATGGTATTTTTTTCAACTTGATCAAGAGATATAATGTTTGAGAAACCTGCTATTAACAGGTCCTCCTTCATATAGTTGACCATCCATCTCTTACAATATAAATGCATTATTCCCATGGTACGTTGAAATTTTATACGACCCCTTCTAGAGATTCTCGAACTTGCCATGTTTTCCTTTATCTTCAATCTTAGCTTCCCACTTCAAAACTATGTCTTGAGGACTGAAATTTTCTTCTTTGGTCTTTTTGTCAAAAGTCTTTTTAATTTTGTTCTGAGATTGCTAATGATTGATGTAGACTTCTCTTTTTTCCTACATAGCAATTAGTTGGTTGATCCTCCTTTGGATAACATTCAGTTCTTCTTCTAGTCCCAGCTTCTTTGATTTGAAATCTTGGGCATTATCAGTGATGATCTTCATTGGGTAGCCAAATCTTGACAGGATGTTATTTTCCAGAAATTGAGTAATGACTGCATATGTAGCTTGCCTTGTGGGAATAGATTCAATCCACTTTATGAAGTAATCAGTGACTGTTAGGATCCACCGATGCTGCCCTGAATATGTAGGATATATTTCGCCAGTAAAATCTATTCCCCACTGCTCCAACCAATTTCGGAGGGGGGTTGGAGCAGTTTATAGCCCCCACTGCTGCAACCACTATAACCCACAAAATTAATATCTAGACAGTCAAAATTTGATTGAGTCATCAATTTTTCCAACCCTTGTCCTTTTACTAATATTGTATGTTTGATTTCCAAATCATACTCCAGTAGAGTAGTAACCCATTTACTCCTTTTACCATCTGGATCAACTTGAGTTAATATGTCCTTTATTACAGCGTTAGGTACATAGGCAATAATGTGTGAATGGATGGCATACACTCTAAAGTCTTTAAGGGTTTTCACTAAAGCACAAACTTGCTTCTCCATAATGTTATCTTTCAATTTAGAATTTCCAAGTGTTCTACTAAAAAAGGAAATAGGTTGTTCATAACCTTGCTATCCTTTTTGCAACAATACTCCAACGATTGTGTGTTCTGAAGCAAAAGTAAAAACCAGAAATTGCTTTGAAAAATTAGGGTTTTATAAGGACTGGAGCCTGAGTAAGAGCCTTTTTTATTTCTTCAAATGAATGTTTAACCTCTGCTGTCCATTTAATATCACAATCTTTCTTAAACATCTTTGTGATGTGTTTCACAATTTCTGCAAAGTTAGGAACAAATATTCTCACAAAATTCACTTTGCCTAAAAAAGATTGAATTTATTTTCTATTTCTCAACAGACCAATTTTATGGATAGAAAAAGCCCTACTTGGATCAATATTAATTCCTTCCTTTGATATAGTAATGACCCAACAACTTTCCCTTTGTCAAAGAAAAAATACTCTTAGTAAGATATAGAGAAGTACCAAATTTTCTGCATTTTTGAAAGACTCTCTCCAAGTGTTTGAGATGTTCTTCTTTTTTAGAAAACACAGTGATATCATCCAAATATACTACTCTAGATCTGTTTATCTCATCTGCCAATGCAATATCCATACCTCTATGAAAAGTTTCTCATGCATTCATAAGTCCAAAATGCATCTTTGCATACATAAATGTTCCCCAGGGTGTGGTAAAAGTTATCTTCTCTTAATCATCCTGATGTACCAATATCTGATTATAACATCTAGCATCGACATCCTTTGTGATCCTACAATGCTTTGCAAAATATGATCCATTTTGGGAAGTGGATAATTATATTTTAATGAAGCTTAACTCAAGTTTCGGAAATCAATGCATATCCTAATCTCCCCATTCTTCTTCCTCACGGACACCATGTTAGCCATCCACTTGGAAATCTCAGTGGTACTATGATCTTTGCTTCAAACAACTTTTTGATCTCTTTTTCAATTAATGGTAAAAGCAATGGATTTATCCTTCTCAGTTTTTGCTTGAAAGGTTTTTCATTTTCTTTTATTGGTATGGTATGTTGAATAACATTTGGATCATAGCTTTTCAAATCAGCATAACTCCATGCAAAAATATCTCCATATTTCTTCATCAAAACTAGATATTTTTGTTTTTCCTCAAGAGAAAGAAATTTGGACAACTTGACATTCTTATGATTTTCTGCAGTACCAATATTATAAGTCTCAACCTCTTCGTCATCAGATTTCATCTTCGGATTTTGGGCCACATCATTCTGGTCAAATAACTTCTCAAGAGGAATTAGTCCCTTTGGAATACAATTGTTTTTTAGCTGAACAACTTCGGTATTGGCCTTTGTTTCAACAAATATGTTTTGCTGGTCAACTTGAATAGATTCAAATTCTTCTTTCAATTCCAAGAAATTTCTGACCTGTTGACCATTATCAAACACTTTCCAGTTTATTATGTTATCAGGTATAGCAGGTCTATGCCTAATTTCAACTTCATATTTATTGCTAGAATGAATTGGAATTGAAAATATACTTGTTGAAACAACCAAAGAATATACAATGTTTTATGTTCTCTAGGCTTGATGGTGAAATTATACTCTTCAAAATCTCTAGTAATTCAAGAATCAAATTTTTGTATGCTCTCATTCTAACATCTTTGGTTTGATAGGTGTTGTTAACTTGTTTGATGATTAATTTAGAATCACCAAAAACATAGATTTTCTTTGCACCTAAATTCTTCAAGACTTCTAAACCCAAAACCAATGCTTCATATTCCATCATATTATTTGTGCAATCAAAAGTAAGTTTGAAAGAGCAAAACTTACTTTCATCTCTCGGGCTAATTATCCATATTCTTACACCAGCTCCATCTCTTCCTACAACACCATCAAAGCTCATGTGCCACCACCCTTTCCTATCAATTTCTTCAACTTGTTGCTCCTTTTCTGCATGTTGATTTTTTGTGTTGTTGGTGATTTCATTGAAGAGTATGGATGAGCCCAATTCAGTGTCCATTACATATACTGGAAAGTTTTGAGGTTTGTCTTTGTTGCTGACCATATATGCAATCCTAGACGCTCTGTATAATCTCCTTTGTTCACCAAAAACCAGGATAGTAGCATAGGAAATATCCATCTGAATGATTCCTTTGACTTTGGCATCCATGATCTTAATAGAAACATGCCAAACTTAGGTGGAATATCAACCACAATAATATCCATCAATATAGTCTTCGCAGGAATTTGACTTAAAGCAACAACTACATCTTTGATTAGACCTATACATTTCACCCTTTTTTAATCAAATGAAAGCAAGTCTTTGTACGGCCTAGTTATGTCTAAACCCAATCTTTCCATGATGATCTTAGGCATTAAGTTGTGTGATGCCCCTGAATCTAACATAGCATTATGTACTATCATGTCATGGATGTTAAAACTCACATAGAAAGGTGGTATATCTTCATTCCGCTCATCTTCTGCTCTAGGCTCTAGGAACAAAGTAGGATGATCTTCATGCAAATTCAAAATATCAGATGATCCTGCTTCAACATTAAGCATTCTAACAATTTTCTTTTTGTATTCTGTAACTCTTATTATTTCTCCAAAGGGGAAAACAATTTTTATCTTTGAGATTTCATTCTCCAAGTTGAAAATTGGTTGTCTTCTCAACTTCCTTTGCAGGGGTTTCTTTCTTTTGTTTTGCAACCTTTGGAGCATCTTGCTTAGGATGATTTTTATTGGCAACTACATGAACATTTCTGTTTCTCAAATTATACTGATTTTCCATCTCTAAAATAACAAGATGATAGCCTTCTAAGTATTTTGATTATGGCTCAGTTTCATCACCATGCAAGTCATTATAAGACTCACCATGTTCTTCTTTTGTTAAAAACATTCATCTCTCATCTTCATCCAGAGAATGAATGATATCTTCTCAGAATTCTGGTGGAATTTCCTCATCATCTACTAGGTTTTGATGGAAAGGAGGCCTAACTTGTTGGTCAGACTGATTTCTCTGTTCTCTTTGCCTCTGTTGGATTTGAACCCTTATGAAGTTTGGATTTCTAACTTGTGTCTCAGGTTGTGCAACAGGAGGATTATTTCCAAGGGATAACCTATCCACGAGTCTTTCCATTGTTCTCATCATGGTATCAAATTTAATATCAGAAGAGGTGGAAGGCTGTTATTCCTCCTTTAACTTTACTTTAGCCACTTTAGATCTTTTTTCTGCAGCCATATTAACTTCCACTTTTACAGCATCATTCTACATGTCATCTAAGGCAACAAATTCTCTCTCTCTTAGTAGGATTAAAAACTCATAATCAAAGGCTTCAGCATAGTGTAACTGAGCAGCTCCCGGGGGAGACTTAATGTGAGCAGGAATGGAATTGTAGACTTTATTGAATCTTTTTGAAAAATCTTGCATTGATTCATGGCTGGCCTTATTCAAATTATTATATTCAGTTAAGGCTTGTACATGATTAAATTTACTTCCCCATTTTCTTAAGAAGACATATTCTAATTCATTCCAATCATGTAAACTCCTAGGGGTTAAAGATTTGAACCATTTTTCACCTCACCAATGAAACTCTATACAAACAATCTCATTTTAACATCTTCATAATCTACCTCTTCCAGGGCTATAAAGTCATTGAACTGGTCAACATGTTGTTCTGCAGTTACCCCCTCCTCACTTCCAAAAGTTTTTATTCTAGTGGAATACTCTTGAGGTAAGTCACAGAGTACGACTGGTAAAATAATAGGATCATATCTAGCAAGGGCTGCCATAGCAGAAATTTCAACATGAGGGGTAAAAATGAAACTAGTAGGGGTAGTGATGAAATTAGATGTACTTGAAGGGGCTTGAGTGACAAAGACTTTTGTTTTCGAAGTAAAGGTACTTCTTTTAGGTAAAGTGAAACCAATTTCTTTTCTTGACAAAATTTCAAAAGGATCAAATTATTTTAGTTTCTCTAAAGACCCTTGTTCAAGTGACAATTCTGATGCAACAATTTCCCAAAACCTATATTTAACTTATTTTGGAACCTCAAAAGTAGAATCTAACCCTAGTTTTGGTAAATCATTCTCTGATTTAGATCTAAGAAATATAGGATTATAATCTTCATCAAACATAATACCTTCAATATCTTGAATATATCCAGAGGATAATAAGGTATATCTTAAGAGAAATGAAGTACCTGATTTTGATGAGCTAGCATCTTTTCTGAGAATTTTTTTTTGGATCATCAACTATTTTTGGTGGATTAGGGTCTGGATTGCTCCTCGTATGAATCTTCTTAGAAGCCACCTTTAAGTTGAAAGTACCAGTGGAGTCCCCAAGGTAGAAATGCAACCTCGAACAATCTGATCTCTTGCTACCTTCAAGAGCTCAGCTTTTGAAATGAAACATCCAGGATGATTTAACTTTCGGACTCCCGATAGATGCACCAAAATGTTATCACTCAGCTGAAACAGGTTGGGTTGTATCAACATTCAACCAAATGTAACTATTTAAAACCAAATTTAGACTGGAAGTTAGTCCTTCCAATCTGAGAGGGCTCTCTCAAAATGTTTATAAAATGACTTGTGATAAACTCAAAATTCAGATGACTAACTATGATCTCTTTTTGTGATTTTTGTAGGTGAAGAAAAATGTGATAATTGCCACCATTAGGTATGGAGTCAAATTAAAACAAAAAAAAATGATCAACAACAATGTTTAATGGAAGTTGAGGCATCTATGGTTTTAAAATTGATACAACTGAACACCCACAATGATACACAGTAAATGAAGGAAGTTGGAGTTGTATCACAGATTTCTAGGTAATCAAGATACTATGTAAAAATAATAACATCAAAATAGAAACTCATAAAATCCATAATAAGAATCTCAAGTACAAAAACAAAGTGCTGCAGATTTTCTATTACAAGAACAAAATATTATAGAAGGTTAGTTTCTCACATTCCAAATCAACCCCTCTCAGAGTCGAAAATCTACTTATTGATGGAGAAATATCTTTTTACATATCTTGCCACCTGGGTTGGATTCAATTGACAACTATGAGATCTAATCCTATCTAATTAATAAAACTTCGAGCCTTTCTAGGAATTTCTATTACAAAAAAGTTTGAATACAAATGGGAGTCGTATAGACTGTTACAATAATTTAAAGCACGACATTGGATTGGTGGAAACTCGAACATTTGGCTCTTCGAATCTACTATGATGTTTGCTATTAAAACATGTTGAAAATGCCATTACTGTTCCATTGTGTCTCGGCCCTGTTTTCTTGTTGTCTCTTTAATGACCATGCTGCTGAAGAAACACTGAAAAATGCTATTACTGTCTCACAAAGCTAAAGCGTTCATTGATATGGGCCGTCGATCAATCTGGAAATACCATTGTGGTCTGTGTTTATGAAGGAAAGCAGGAAAGCCACTTCTCTCAGAACTGTTTATGTAGGATGGGCCACATGGCAACTGAGGATTGGAGGGAATGAACATACTATTGGGACGGGAGTGGACGTCCATGGCTGAGTTGACACATTGTGGATGGAGGCAGGGAGTTGACGTGAAGGTGGGGTTAGGATCATTGGTGGGAAGTGATAGGCAAAAGGAGCTGTGTGGCAGTAGGGGAGTGGAGGTGAAACAAAAGTGGAGGGTGACGTGAAACGGAAGTGGAGGGTGATGTGAAGCAGAATTGTGGGTTATAGCAGGATTGGGGAAAACCACTTTCGGAGGGCGGTCAGAGCAGTTTATGGTATTAGAGGTGGGGTACGAAATCACAAAGGAAGGACACGTAGCGTTGTGGAAACCACTTTTCGGACCCCCCCATCGTCGTTAAAGAGAAACATAGTGGTGGGGGGGTGGAGTCCAAAAAGGCTTTAGAGACGTCAGATGGAAAGCTGATGGTGATCAGAAGTGGGGAAATATGCGGTGTTTAACCATGGGTGGAACTGACATCTTATAGATTGAATTTTATGCCATTTCGCATTTGAAAGTGGGTTCTGGTTTATTGCATCAGGGGTAATGACGGTAGGAGTTTGGAAAAACAAAGGGAAAATAAAATGGGTTATCATAGATAACACTTGGGATAGTTCTGTTCGTGCTCATTCACTTCCGCAACTCATAGCATACCACCTATCCATCCTGCATAAGGACTCCACCAAGTCCTCTCTTGCAAGCATCTATGTATGCTACAAACTCTTTGTCTAGATCTGCAATCATCTGTGCATGCTACAAACTCTTTGTCTAGATCTGCAATCTTTAACATTGGTGCATGTGTCAACAAATGCTTGAGCTGCTTGAAGCTAGCCTCACACTCCTTTGTCCATTCAAAATTTTTACCTTTCTTCTGCAATGATGTGATAGGATAAGAAATATGTGAGAAGTTCCTGATGAACCTCCTATAGTAGCCTTCCAAACCCATGAATGATCTCACCTCATCCACATTCTTATGAGATACCCATCCATGATGGCCCTTATCTTTTTGGGATCTACTACAATGCCCTCCTTGGAGACAACATGTCCCAAGTAATGTACCTCAGTCTGAAAGAAACTACACTTGGTGAGCTTAGCATACAACTGATGCTCTCTCAACAACCTCAATATTGTTGCTAAATGCTCGACATTCTTTTTCTCATTTTTAGAATATACCAATATATCATCAATGAACACAATAACAAACTTATCCAAGTATGGATGCAACACATTATTCATCAAGCACATAAAAATAGCTGGAGCATTAGTCAAACCAAATGGAACTACAACAAATTCATAATTCCCATACTTGGTATGGACAATTGTCTTGTAAATGTCATCTTTTTCTATGCATACCTGATGATATCTAGATCTCAGATCAATCTTCGAGAACACTACTTCTCCCTTCAGCTGATCGAACAAGTCATCAATCTTCAGTAACATGTATCTGTTCTTGATGGCCCCTTTGTTCAACTACCTGTAGTCAATGCATAATATGAGAGTACCATCTTTCTTCTTCATAAACAATACCGGTGCGTACCATGGCGATACACTTGGCCTAATGTTTCCCTTGTCCAACATTTCCTTCAACTGCAACTTTAACTTAACCAACTTAGGTGTGCTCATCCTATAAGGTGCTTTTGATGCTGTAGCTTTCCTTGGCACTAACTCAATAGAAAATTCTGTCTTCCTGTGAGGTGGAAATTCTGTAATGTCTTCAGGAAATACATCCGTAAACTGTCGTAAAATTGGGTACCTACTTAACACATCTATATCCTCAACTTCCTTACCCTTATCACTAGAAATGTGCACTGCAAATAACTTACACTATTTTCTGCGACTACGCTTTGCTTGCATAGCTGTCACCATGCTAACTAACGTGGCTTTCTTCTTACCCTACAAGACTCTTGGTTCCCCATTGTCATCAACACACTCAATGGTTTTTTCATAACAATCTATCTTTGTTCTATGAAGATACAACCAATCCATGCCCAACAACATATAGTATGATCCCAACAGTAATACATTCAAATGTGCCACGGTAAGCATACCATTCAAATAAAATGCACAAGCTCTTATCCAATGATGAACTTGCTTCTTCATACCTATAACCAACTGCACTAATCATGACTCTGCATGCAATTCCTTACTCAAACCACACATATCCACCAAGTCAGGACTAACATAGTTATAATTATATCCAGGGTCAATTAAAATAGAAATAACTTGATCACAAAGCTTATCGTCCATCTCAATGATAGATGTCTGATGCTCTGTCTGTTTGTTATCTAATGTTGCATAAATACGAGGAATACTCTAACCAAGGTCCCCAACAGTCTGTGTCTCATGCGCACTATATATATTATGCCTACCACTCTAGTACTGTGGATAGTCTCTCCTACGATGATCTCCTCCACAAGTCCAACACCGCACGAGATCCTTATTATACTCCTCAGTTTGGTGTCCCTGTCCTCTATCTGATGAATTGAACCTCTTAGTTGGTGAAACATTCTCCTTGTTACCCAAATCCTGAGGTCTTACTCGCTTCTTATCCTATTTTCCTTTGTTCTTTGCATTACCTCTCTAGTCTGACTTAGTCTCAGACCTATGCTTCGATTGTTGATAACAATGTCTTAGCTTTTGGATGGCCTCCTCTAATGATCTAGGCTCATCGAACTCGATTCTATCTTTGAATGCAACTGGTAATCCACTAACGAACCTTTGAATCTTGGACTTTTCCTTTGTGAGGTAAGGCACATACCTCAGTAACTACAAGAATCTACTAGTGTACTCATCATCTGTCATGGATCCCATCTTTAGCTCATAAAATTCTTTCACCCTGTCATCAAATCATCTCTTTGACAAATGCTTCTTCTTGAATAGCTGCTCAAACTCACTCCAAGTCAGATCCTCTTCATGTACATCTGACATTCTTCACATCTTGCCACCAAATGTCTGCTTTACCTTTAAGACTGAATATAACCACTCTAGCTTTCACATTTTCTTAATAGTTGTGCAATTTGAAGAATTTCCTCATGCCAAGCAACCATGTCTCTACATCCTGTGGTTTATTCATCTCTCCATGAAATGTTGGTGGATTTTCTTTCTTAAACTAATCCGACAAATATTCCCTATCACTCCTCCTGTAAGGATGATAATGATGATGATCATGATGCATATCTGAATAAAAACTAGAATAATACTTGTGTCTATCCTATCTCTTATCCGGAGTGTCCAACAATTTGCCATCTCTGACTGTGTCATCTCTATCCGACTCGTGACCACCATGCGACCTACTACCATATGCCTCATTAGATCTATCTTCCTACTCATAATTGATCCAGTGTGGTCTCTTTCGCTGCAAATCTGACAAACTCTAGAGTATCACTGCATTTAATTCTGCTTGTTTCTCTTATGCTTGCATGATTATGTCATTATCTGCCTTACAACTCCTTATTTCATCTTTTAAGCTTCTCAATGTAACTGCCAAATCAGAAGAGTTCCCAACACCATACTGCTCTTCGAATTCATAGGGCCAGTCTTTCTAGTCAACCATCTTGCTAGCCATTTGATATTTCTTCTTGCAAGGTATATCATGTCTACTAATTTAACCAAATCACAATAAACCAACGTACCTTAGTATATATCGGGAAGGATACCTTGTCTGCAAGATCAACAAATCAACGTGAGACATGTATAACATAATCATGACAACATATATAAACTTAATACATAAGCATATGACCATGCAATCGTCATTTTAGCTAGGGTCTAGTCATCAATGCATGATCTTAACAACAACACACATCACAACCTCATGCATGACAACAACCACTACATCATTGTACACTTGACCACATGCAAACATGAACATGCATAAGCAATACGTAACCAACTACACATATACATAAGCACATATGATCAAGCATGATTGAACGATACTTGAAATCAAACCTACAAGAATGATACATGCAACTAAGCATACAAGAATGTAACCAATCATACTACAACGATACATGTAAAAGACATGAAAATTGACATGTAACTGGTCATACACTCACGACACTGAATTCCACAACAAAAACCTCAAGTTTCACACGACGACATCACTACCACCATGATCAACATCGTGCAAATGCAATGAGCACATGGAATGCAAGTGTGAGAGACACACATACAACTGACATACATGCATGACCAACACATAGCCCATCCAATGCAACAGGTGAACCATGCTCTGATACCACATTGTAACACCCTCCTCCCACATCTACTCAAGCAATTGACTGGTCAGGGTAAACATGTGACGAGATGCCACTATGATATGATTCGACTTCCTAAGTCACATTAAGGAAGTGGAACCAACGGAAACACACCATACAAACCTTCAACATCAGCTTTAGGACCCTTAAACAACGTAAACTTTGAAACGAGAACTGATACTGTTACCCGTTTTGTAGAGATAGCAAAAAAGTGACTCAATTTCGAAAAGGGGTGATGTAGAACACACGATTTTTTTTAGAGGATAGTTTTTGGCACTTTAAATAACCGATACGGTTACCCGTTTCGTAGGGGTAGTAAAAACATGACCCGATTTTGAAAAATGGTGATACAGAATATACTTCTTTCTTTTCGAAGCATATCTTTTACACTTTAAATTTTCTTATGTATCAAATCTAAAAATTTGTTTTTAAATGTTAGTGATTTTCATGCTGATTTTGAAACGTGTTGATGCAACATACATTTTTTAGAAGACTTATGTTTCACACTTTAAAATTTATTATGTCCAATTTTTTTAAAATTATGATTACTTAATGAATTTTCAAGTTGTTTTATTTTTTATTTTTAAATCTTGATTACTTCAAGAAACATATAAATATATAAAGACCAAAATAAAATGTTAATAAAAAAATTATCTCATAAACCATAAAAGAATTTGGAAAAAAAA